>APFE030824905.1:20979-46547 GCA_000404065.3 Pinus taeda | reverse complement strand
TCCTAATTGCAAAGTAAAGACCGATGATGAGGGCCTACCTCGAATCCAACGCTAGTATTTGTAGAAGAGTCATCGCTCCCGTCCTTTCGCTCCATCTAGTCACAATCCCCACGATCCTCGTGAACGGACACTTGCATATGCAAAGAAAAACACAAATACAAGCATAAAATCTAAGAAATGCAACTATATATCAGTCAGAAAAGATATAAATCAAACATCATTATAAAGACAATAAGAGTGGAACCATAATGATAGTCGTCTATTATTATTGATAAACAAAGAAGAATACAACCAAGTTCTGACGTAAAATCCTCCTTTGGTTGGGTGATCAGAAACACATGCCTTGCAAAGCTTGTTGGGAATGGGGAACAAGCACCTCTCTCCTTGGTTACTTGGACAAAGATCTCCTCATTAAAGATATAGCCTTATGGGGATGAGCAAGGCCTCTTGTAGCATGAGCTTAGCAATTCTCAGACTTTGGGACTTAGAATTTGGAGCTTGAAGAGTAGAATTACTAACTAGCTTGTCAAAGGCAAAAGGAAAAGCTTATATAGAGAGAGGAGAAAGAGATAGGATCATCCACAAGATTCATGGGATTGTCCTTATCATTAGGAAGCTTCCATGAGAGGTGGAGAACTACTTCCCTTCTATGGAGATTCGAAGCCCAACTGAATTAACTCAAACTGGAATTAGTTCATGAATAGGTTAGGAAGAACCTTCGCAAGTTGGTTTGGTAAAAACTTTACCCAACTGGGTTGGCGCTAGTACAACTCTGAGACAGAGCGCCAGCTGGCGCGCCCTCTTTGGAGGATTTCCCTCATTGGCGCAAGTGATACACTGAGGAACAGCGCCAATGGAAAAATGGCTATTTTTATGGGTATTTTGCAGAAGGTGTCTTCAGGGCATATGAAGTACATACTCAAGGGGATATAATGAAAGTTTTTTTCAGGTTATGTCACTTCTCACAGGTCTCGGCATAAGTCCTCCAATGTACGGGAGAAGGGGTAACAGGGACGGTGACAAATATTGTGTAACACTCATCATAGTCAATCCCCTCTACATGTGAAAATCCACCGACCATAAATCTAGCCTTATGCTTCTCCACACTAACATCTGCAGCTTGCTTTAACTTGTGAAGCCAATGGGACCTCATCGCAAACTTATCTGGACCACATCTCAAACACTATTAAGAACTATGGAGTCATACTCCTCCACCATGGCATCAACCCAAATCGGTTGTTGCACTGCTTCCTTAAAGGAAGATGGCTCTGTCACAACACATTAGCCCATAAGATCCATGTATCCAATGTACTTCTTAGGTGACCTCATCTGCCTACACTGAGAAGTGGGTGTTCCCACATTCTCCCGTACATCATCCAACAATCTGTCAGCCTCTTTGGTGTGCTTTCTTCCCTCTTTGGAAGACTCTACCTTAGTGGATGTCTCCACTCCTAGATCCTCTGCATGTGGTTGCTCCACATCAATTTGAGGCTTTTCAACCTTAGGAGCTAAAATATCCTCATCCGCATGTAACTCAATCTCCCTCTCAAGGGAAACTCGCTTGGCCTTCTCCTCATCGAATCTGACATCCTTGCGAACCACTGTCATCCTGCTGGTCAGGACGTACACCTGATAGTTGTGAGGTGTATCCGTGTACCCCACAAATATCCCAAATTTTTTTGTTGCTCAATATTCTTCCATGCATCTTTGGTCACATGGAAATATACCGATGACCCAAATATCTTGAAGTGACTAACATCTGGCCTCTCACTGGAATACACCTCCTCTAGTGTCTTCATCTCAAATATCCAATGTGGGCTATGGTTCTAAACATAAACCGATGTGGTGCATGCCTAAGCCCACAAGTGTAGTGGTAGGACCTGCTCATGCAACATCACCCTTTCTACCCCTACTACACTTTTTTTCTTCCTCTCGATCACCCCATTTTGTTGAGGGTTATGGGGTGTCGTCAACTCTCATTTAGTCCCTTCCGCTGCACAAAATTTCTTAAACTCATTTGAGACATACTCACCACCATTATCAATCTGTAGAGTTTTAACCTTCTTTCCCAAATCTTTCTCCACCAATGCTTTAAAATCACAAAACTTTGTGAAAGTTTGATCCTTTCTTTGCATGAAAAATATCCAACATTTATGATAATAGTCATTAACAAATATAAAATAATACATGTGTTTGGTCATGGATGTTGTTGAGAATGGTCCACACACATCTGAATGGACTCGCTCTATAATAGCCTATTCTCGACTATCTCTATTGTGAAAGGAAGACTTGGTGTATTTTCCCAAAGTACACTCCTTGCATGTATCAACTTGCTCATGGGAAGACCGGTAGAGATCTGCTGAAATATCTTCAAAGGCCCATAATGCAAGTGGCCTAATCGCCTATGCCACAACTCACCAACATCTCAGCTCTACATCCTTTTTGATTTTGTGCTCAAAGAATTATACTCCTCTACCTCTAGCTTATAGAGATTCTTCACCCAAATCCCTACCTGTGGCTATGTGTCAAAGGAATGCCTTTCCTTTCAATAATATCACATCATAGCCTCTATCCTCAAGCATGGAAATAGATACCAAGTTATTCTTCAACACATACATAACATTCTCAAGGTGAGTGGAGCCCCATTCTCCCTCTGAAAAGTAATCATGCCCAATCCAATAACACTATACTTCCCGTTGTCACCCATCTTGATATGCATCTGGAGATCTTTCTCATCCAGGTCAATGAATAACTCTTTGTTGCTAGTTATGTGGAATTCGCATCATTGAGACATCATGCATGCGATGAGGGAAAAGTCCAATTCGAATTGAGAGGCCAAAGCCTAACCCGCCTCTCCTCCCGAGGACTTCTTCTTAGACTTCTTGAGTGGAAAATTTGTAGCAAAATGGCCCCGCTCATGACAATGAAAGCACTTAATTTTCGTAATGTCTTTCTTCTTACCTCCATGATAAGAATTTGATTTGGAATGGGAAGCTTTCCCTTTTCCCTTCTTCACCTTAATTGCTAAGACACAATTATCTTCATCATAAGTCTTTGATGAAGGTCCATCCCAGGTGTTCCTCCTGATCTCCTCCCACATCAAATCTGAACACAGTTGTTCCCAATCTAGCAGTTTCTCCCGACCACTGACAAAGTCTTGATAATCATGCCAACTCTTTGGGAGTACTAGAAGAGTAAGACTCACCATATCATCCTCGACAACCATGATTCCAACACTTCCAAGTTCATCATCACACTGAGTGAACTTGGTCAAGTATTTTGGAATCATCTCGCCTTTCTCCATTTTGATTTTTCAAAGTTTGTCCTTCAGTGCCAATTTCCTTTGGTCACTGTTGTTCTGATACAAGTCAGTCAATTTTTTCCATATATCATACGAAGTTTCCTTACCATGGAGACTCGAGACAGTTTGGTCTCAAACTCCCTCAATGATTATCTGCCTCACCTTCTCCACACACTTCTTCCATTCAACCAAATTTTATGCATCCGATCCTACTGGTTTAGGAATTCCTTGATCAACGAATTCCTTCAAGCTATTATCCTCTAGAACAGCTTCCATTCTATCTCTCCAGGCTATAAAATTCGAGCCGCCTTCCAAGGCATACTCGAGCTGCAAACCGTAGAACACCATTAGCCGATCCTGAAGTATTTATTGAAAATTCAAATTTCGCCTATAACCCAAAACTCAAAACTTCAAAATCTCCTCTAGTATATTGAATTTAGCTCCGATACCATGTAGAAAATCTTGTAGACTCACAAGCTCATGCAATGTAATAAAGCACATGACAAGAATCTACTTCTACTTTCAACCAGCAGAAGCTAATAGATCGATGAAAATAATATGAACAAGAAGAAGATAAATCAATGGGAAATAACACGAGATGTATTTGGGGAAGCCACTACTCAAAACCCCGCTATATGTATTGCATATATTAGAAATATGAGTGAAGATACAAATCTTGTTTTCACTAGAATAATTTTGCACAAGTATACTCAACTTTCTCAGCTCACAAGCTAGCTCTTGGCCAACACTTAGCCAATTATGTAGCTCTCCAAGCCCCTAATCTCTTGCGTAATTCCTAGGATGAATAGCCCGTATTTAAAGGGAATTCATGCTTCCAAAACTATGCAATCCAAACATAGGATCAATCTATGATGCATGCATGATATTTACACTCCATTAAATAATACAACTGATAGTACACTGTAGTTTAATTTAAGGACAAATTAAACTGGAATTTCTTGTTGCCATTTCTCAACAAGGTGGACATTAACAAAATGAAAGCTATGGTGAAATAGCCAATTCCAAAAAGCTTAAATATTCTTAGAGGATGACTAGGATTAACAAATGATTACCATAAATTTATGGAGAATTATAGTAAACTAGTGGTACCTCTAACAACACTATTAAAAATGGAGGAATTTTCTTATACTCAAGAAGCAACCAAAGCTTTTCAAAAATGTGAGGAGGCTATGTGTACAACTCTTGTCCTCACCATACTTGATTTAATAAAAAACTTTATTGTGGGGTGTAATGCATCAAGGGATTGATGCATTTTTTATGCAAAAAGGAAGGTACCTTGCTCTTGAAATTCATAATCTTGAAGGAAATAACTTATTCAAACCTATTTCTGAAAAAGAAATCTTATCCATACTACATGGAATTAAGAAATATAAGTCTTACCTAATAGGAAGACACTTCAAGGTTAAAAAAAAATCATGATAGCTTTAAGTACTTCTTGGAACAAATGTTATCTTCAAAACAACAACAAAAATCCGTTACAAATATGTTATGTTTTGGATATGAAATTGTCTACAATAAAAAAATAATAATATGGTGACAACTATGCTTTCAAGGAAAAAAGAATACATGGAGAGTTTACTATGTTCCATTTCCATTCTACAATGTGATTGGGTAGAGGGAGCAAGGACATAATCGAAGTAAGATCAGAAGGCATGCAAAATAATTCGAAAAATACAAGAGGACCCATGTGAATTACATAAGTTTGAATGGAATAATGATTTATTGTGGTGTCAATATTACCTATATTTATGTAATATTTCCAAACTGAAATTACCTTCAGAAGAGAAACAAAGTTTTGTTACAAATATGTTAGGTCTTGAATTTGAAATTATCTACAAAATATGGAAAAATAATATAGTGGTAGATGCACTTTCAAGGAAAAACGAATAAATAAAGAGTTTACCATGTACCATATCCATTCTACACTGTGATCGAGTAGAAGAAGCAATGATAGAATGGAATTAAGATCAAAAGGTATGAAAGATCATTCAAAAAATACAAGAGGATCGATGTCAATTAGATAAATTTGTGTGGAATAATAATTTATTGTAGTATCAGTATCACATGTATTTATGTAAGAATTCCCAACTCAAATGCAAGGTCACCTTGGAACTGTACTCTTCTCCAATAGGATGAAATTCAAGATTCTTGAAAACTTGCCATAGGATTAAGAATGATATTTTATAGGAAGGCCTTAAAACTAATGTTAAAAATTGCATGGGAAAATGTGTGGCTTACCAATAGATTAAGGGAGAGGTAATCAAGATCCCTGGTCTCCTACAACCATTAGCCATATGAAGTCAATGTCAGGAAGATGTTTTAGTTGATTTTATTACAATTCTACCAATGTCTAAAGGAAATGATGTGATCACCATAGTAGTGGATTTACTTACAAATTATGCTTAATTTTCTCTCATTCTCATCATTGTAAAGCAAGTACAATAGCCACAACATTTGGGGAAATAATTTAGAAGCTACATGGAATCCCCAAGATTATTCTAAGTTATACAAATCTAATTGCCACTAGAAATTTTTCGACTAAATAATATTTGGAAATTATTTTATTTTTGGAATAAATAGGATGAAACAACAAGCATATTGACACTATAGTGAAAGGGAATTTGAAATGATGGAGTAGGTATTCTAAGGAAACACACAATATGAATATGTGTCCCTCAAGTAATAAAAGGACAATAAATTAGCACCCAAGTGGTATGGTCCCTATAAGGTGTTGCAAAGGATTGTACGTATGGGTTACAAATTGAAGTTTCCTCCATATTCACGTGTACATCCAATAATCCATACATGTTACTTAATGAAGGAAATATGTGATAAGGTCCCTTACATTAGTGAACCCACCAACTTTTGGCAAACAATATCATCCACTTCCTCACCTGAAGAGGCATCCTCTTTCATCCAGTTTGCCACTAGAGGTGTCTCCATGGGTTTACAACTGTCCATGCGGAACCTTTGAAGTATCTCGTTGGCATACTTTCCATGAGAGACAAACAGTTCCCCATTTCCTTTCCATACTGCCAATCCAAGGAAGTAGTGCATGAGACCCATGTACTTCACTTCAAAATATCTTGCAAGGTCTTCCTTGCAATAACTGAACAATTTACCATCACCAGTTAAAATAAAATCATCAACATATAAGGAAATAATAATAAAATTACCTTGTACCAAAATATGATAGAGGTTTTCATCCACTTCAATTTTTGTGAATCCCAAACTAGTGAGATAACTATCGATCTTGGTGTACCAAGCACGAGGTTCTTACTTGAGACTATACAATGCTTACTTGAGTTTGCACACATGATACTCTTGATCAAAAGTCTTGAAGCCTTCTGGTTGCTTGATATACACCTCCTCCTTAATAACTCCATTGAGAAATTTTGTTTTCACATCCATTTGGTGGATCTTTCACCCCATCTGTGAAACTAGAGAAAGAATTGGTCTAATGGATGAGTACCTTTCCACAGGAGAAAAGGTCTCCTCATAGTCAATCCCTTCAACCTGAGAGTACCCATTTGCCACAAGTATGGCATTTTACTATTCTATGCTTTCGTCTATTGCATGATTTACCATGAAGATCCATCTTGAACCTACGATTGATTTATATGCTGGTCTTGGGACCACTTCCCAAACACCATTGTTTACAATGGATTCATACTCCTCCACCATTTCATCAACCCATAATGGTTTCTCCTACAATGGTTTATCTACTTCTTCCTCAAAAGAGGATGGTTCAGTCTCTACAAGCTCATTCATTAGATCCATGTAGCTATTGTACCGATCTGGTGACCTTCTATGCCTATATTGATTTGAAGGAGAATCCACATTCTCCCTCGCACCCTACACATGTCTCTAAACTTCCCTGGTCCTTTTCTTGCCTTCTCTAGATGTTTTTTACTTAAGTGCTTGTCTCAACTCTCTGCTCCTCAATTTCTGGCTGCTCCATAACTTCCTGAGGTTCCTCCTTTGGAGCTAAGAGCTCCTATTTTGGTGGGATTTGAAGCTTCCTCTCAAGAGAGCACTACATCACTTTATCTTCATCATATTTTACATTCCTTCATACAAATGTCATTATGAGGGAAGGAAAGTACATACGGTAGTTGTGGGAAGTTTCTTTGTAACCCAAAAATACCCCTAATTTTGTTGTTGGCTCTAGATTCTTCCTTGCATCTTTGGAGACATGGTAGTAAACAGAGGCTCCAAAAATCCTGAAGTGTGACACATTCGAATTCCTCCCAAAGAAATTCTCTTTGGGTGTAATCATGCCCAAAATACGATGAGGACTTTAGTTATGCAAATAAACAATTCTGTTGCAGTTCATGATCATGTAACATTGCCCTTGCGACTCCTATAATGCTATGGTTTTTCTCTCAGCCACCCCATTTTGTTGTGGGTTATGGGGTGCTTTCAACTCATATTGAATGCCTTCTTTGGCATGAAATTTTTTTAATTCATTCAACACGTACTCAACTCCATTATCACTCCTGGGAGCCTTCACCTTCTTTCCTATTTATTTCTCAACCATTGCCTTGAATTCTGTGAAATTGGACAATGTATCATCCTTCTTCTGCATGAAGAAGATCCAACACTTTCGTGAGAAATAATCAATAAAAAGGGGGAAAATTGTGCCTAGTAGTGGATGTTATCGAGAAAGGTCGACAGACATCAGAGTGGATCCTTTCTAGGACTGCATGTGCTTTGTTATCCTGATCATGGAAAGTGTCTTTTGTGTACTTCCCTGAAATACATCCTTTGCATACTGTTATCACTTCTCCGGATCTCCAAGGCTGAGGAAGAGTCCAGCGAAGGTAACCACAAACCAATATTTTAGCTTGGTAGCTAGCCCTACCAAGCCAAAGAGGGATCTCTCCAAGGGATCATAGCCAAGAGGGATGGATAGATTATGGTTTTAGGCTATATGTAAAGTGCATGGGGTTGTTTGATTTTATTTTGGTTGGTTAGTCACAAGGATGGGTGATTTAGGTCAGAGGGACTAGGTCAAGGCAAATGAGATATGATTGCAGACACTCAAAGGGGAAAGGTAGGTACGAAGCTTAACACTTAAAAGGTGATTTGATGAGATGGTTTAAGACTGATGAGGAGTTAGGAAGAGCATAAGAGATGTATTCTTCCTAAATTGAGGAAAAATGGACAAAGTATGATAAATTACCAAAAATAGAGCATGATCAAGCATGTATTCTACCTATTAACTTGAAAATTACCATATAACATAAATGAAATGGTTTATGAACTGATAAAACATTCATACTGAAGAAACAATGCTAAAAATTCATACCACATGTATCCTAGAAGAATAGCTGCAACTCATCTATTGAAAATTGCCAAACCTGATACAATAGTCGTTAATCACTAGTATAGCACCCCTACTGAATCCAACCTATAAAATGACTAAGAAAATACATAATATAGGCCAAAAACCAACCCCTCCTAGGCTCAGGGGTCGAATACATGAGAGGAGGAAAAGTTGCAAGAAAGGCTGAACTAGTAGTTGGAGTGTAGGGTGGTCAAAGTGACTCATCCCTCACTCTAGCAAACTGATTCATTACATGCCACATAGGCCATCTAACTGATGTATCTACCCTAGATGAAAGTAAAAACATAATAATTAAATCATCTAGATCAATTAAATAGGTAAAACTTGAATTTCCCATAGGTAAAAGCCAACTTGGAGTGAAATAGTGAAAATTATGGAAGACTGTCAAACACGCAACTACCTGGTTAAACGCTCATCGAACTTGGTCAAACACGTAACGTCCTCTACAAGCTGACTTTTGACCACCTTCCCGATGCCCAAATCTAGCTGAGGATAGATAATTGGAAATCTTATCCTATCTAGTTTCCAAGGTTGCCCTCTGTTTTCAAAATGGGCTTGATTTTCCCCTCCAAAATTGCAATCTCCCAAGACTACTCAAATGTGCAGTGACCAAGCCAGAAAAGAGGTAGAAAGGTAATTTTTTGGTAGTTTTTGACCCTTTTTGCTGCCCAATTTTGCTCCAAATGCTTAGAAAAAGTACAGGGTGCATGTCCTCATCATTCTGAATCCAAAAATGCTCACCATTTTCTCATTGGATGCTCCAAACAAAAGCGCAATGTCCTAGGTGCTGCGCGTTTGACCACGTTGACTGTGCCAAAATTTCTCAAAAAACACAACAAAACATATCTTGCCAAAATTGTTCAAAAATGGCCAAAATTGATGGGATGATAGCTGGCTATATGTTTGAGGCATGGAGTTATGCCTCAGCAAGGATATCCAACCTCTTTTTCTCCTCTTGCTTGGTCAAGGGCTCAATTTTTGCATGAGCTCTTTTGAGTTTGGCCCTTGCAATTTTGTCTCTCATAGCATAGTGCTTCACCATCCTTCATTGAATATCATTGTCCTTCTTGGCCTTGTCTAGGAGGTTATCCAGAGGATCATTTACCTTCTCAAGCCAATATTCTCAGTTTTCATTTACCATCTTAGAAAATTGCTCATTCAAGGTGTGCTAATTGGTTAGTTCTTCCTCCCTTTTCCTTTCTCGCTCCAAAGCTCTCTTTAGGTCTCTAGTCCTTGGCCTTGTTCTTGGAACCTGTTCATCAAGTGGCTCACCATACTGCCCATATGTGTCATCAAGTAAGGCCTTTGCCTTTTCAGCCTCTCTCTTTGCCTTTCTGAGCTGAATCTCCATGAGCTCATGTTTGACCTCAAACTGTCTGTTTTCTTGCTTCTAGTAGGAAATGATCCATTTGGCCCTTTGCAAGTTGACCTCAAGCTCACCTATGAGTGAATTCTTCTCCTTGATGACAATAGCTGTGCTTTTACTGTCATCATGCTCATTTGAGTCAACTAACTGAAAACCATGCTCTATCTCATGGAGGTCTTCCTCCTGTTGTTGGATCTCTGCCTCTACAACGTTTTCCTTACCCTGCTGTACCTACTTTGTCGATGAAGAAGGAAAGGCCCCTCCCACAATCAGTGGGGAAAACCCTTGCCTATGCCATCTTTGATAGGTATGTGCCAAGGTACCTAAACCAACCCTTTTGGGCTTGCTGCTCTCACCATGCTCAATATGCTCCTGCTTAGTGCCTTCATCTCTGCCAGGTGAATGAATAGGCTCATGAAATGGCGATGATGGAGGTGATGGTGTGGCTGAATCATTAGCTGAAGATGAATGATGTATGGACTAAGGTGGAGTAATGGAGGTGGATGGATGAGAGGATGAAGGTGCCTCTTGGCCATGCTGAATAGGTGGGATTGTGAAAATCTCATTGGATATGAAAGTGTCCCATGCAATGTTAAGCTGATCAAGGCGGTGTAGGACTATCATTTTGATGAGAGAATGGTGAAATATTCTATGCATTTGATGATCATGATCTTTCCTTCGGGCAATGTATGACATCTTGTCAATATCCTGGTAAATATAGTAGGGCAGATTGAGCATTATGACTCTTGTAAAATGCAAGATTAATAGAATATGATAGGAATAGTGATCCAAAATGGATCCAGTTTTGCCTCGGGATCAAAGTCTTGAAATGTAGATGAAAGTGGGATCAAGTCGAAGTGCTCATCGATACGATTCCAACAGTGTGAAAAAAACGTAAATCCGAGTCCAGATGAAGAAGTTAGACCCAGTCAAAGTTTATGGAAAATTAGGGAAAAAAAGTCAAAAGTCAAAGGTCAATAATCAATGGCCAACGATCAACAGTCAACAATCAACCTGGTCAATGCCTATGTCAGCAGGGACACGTGTCAACCCGGGAACGGGCCACGGGTCTTGGATGATGTCAGCAAAGGAGGTGACGTGGCAGATTGTGATTGGTTCATACGAGCCAATCCAGTGCTGACACATGGCAGCCTGGAGTTTGCCCAATTTGGCCTTATTTCCAAAATTTTGGGGACCAAGGAGGATCGAACCCCTGACCTCCTGGAATGGCAACGTTTTCATCAGAACTGGCTCATCGGATGAGCTACCACAGGCCTTGGAAATGGAAGCGAACATGTTTATATTTCTTGTGTGTCGGGATATTCGCCTGAAAAAGGCCAGACGGTCGGGGTCAACCCCATGATCACCGGACCTTTGATTTATCGTTATCATATATATCCCACATTCACCGCAGGTCCAAACAACACATGTTATATCATACCATATGGCTAAGGTATTAACCAGTGGACAACACATATCATATCGCATATACGTTGTAACAACATAACAAACAACGGAATGGTAAGGTGAGGATTTCGAACCCTCGACCCACCAAAACACTATATATGCAATGCTTTAACATACCTCTGCTAACCAACATGTCACAAGTTCGAGCTTGAAACAAAGTCAAACAAATTTTTATTAAAACATTTGCAGGTGCCGAACCTGCCATACCACCTGCGCAGAGACCGAGGTGGTTTTATGTAGGCAAAGGTGGTTTTTTCCAAAAAGAGAGTGGTTTTGTAGGGATAGAGGTGGTTTTGGACCATTCCAGGGGGTCTGGAGTTCACAGTGGCCAAATATGGTCAAGTTTATACTCATTTGACTCAAAATTTCGAGCTGAACATAGTGGTGAGGTCCATTTTCTTATTTGAGACTCTATTTTCGAGCTCATATCTGTAACAACATTTTGAAGACAAAATAAAGAGGTCAGCACTAGAAGCGAAAGGACCAGGAGACATAGCCAGGAAGTCTGGTGAACTCCTTTATTAAATTTTGTCGTGTTCATGTGTTTGATTGTGTTTTCAACTTGTTTATGTGTTTATGTTATTTGCAATCTTTTCGATCCGTTGCACTAAATAACATAAGCGAATTCACATAAAGTTTGTAATACCTTTTTTTTCATTAATGAATCATGTGGTATCAGAGCAACAAGGTTTTTAAGGTTTGACAAGTTTGTGTGAATATTAGAATGCTTACTAGGTTGAGGCTCGAATGAGGTGAAGGTGAACTTGTTGAGGTGAATCCAAAGATTGGAAGGGTCTTTTCATAAAAAAGGATGGCATATGAAACTCCACTTGGGTTAGAATTTCAATTCTTGGATAGTTTCATGATGATACGTGCAATGGTGGAAGAGATTTATCGCGAGTTTAAGAATAACAAAGATGAAGGCACTTCATCACCTAAAGATCAAGAAGATAAGGGAAAGGGAGGAATGCTTCCTCCACCATCTCCTCCATCACCATCATCATCATCATCATCATTCTCTTCTTTTCATAAATCTAGTCCTTCTAAGAAGAAAAAGAAGAAATCCTCTTTGATAAAATTAGATGTAAAATTTGATTTGCCAATTTATGATGGAGAACTTAACGCTGAAAAGCTTGATAATTGGATAAGACAAATTGAAGTGTATTGCAGGGTACAGAAAGTTGTTTTGAAAAGGAAGAAGATCCAACTTGCTAGCCTTCGACTTGGAGGAACCACACTTGTACAGTGGGAAGGCAAGACACAAGCAGATCTCCAAAAGCATAGTAAAATCATTTCAACTTGGAATGAATTTGTTTCTGCTATTAAAAAGAAATTTTATCCTTTGGATTATATTCAACAAGCAATGATGAGTTGGCAAACACTACGTCAATTAAAAGGTCAAAGTTTTCAAAGTTATACTTAGGAATTCCGTAAGAGAGCTTTAACATTAGGCATATCATTAGACTCACCAAAGACATTGTTGAAATACATAGGTGGTATTCATATTTATTTGAGGCATACCATACTTATGTTTAATCCAAATAGCTTAGATGATGTATCGGTTCAAGAAAATCATCTAGAAGCTAGAGGCAAAAATGGAAATCATCGAAACCTATTGAAAGCAAGAATAAAGGCAAGAAGAAACTTAAATGGAATGAGAAGAAAAAAACACTATGAAGAAAGATAAACCTTCATGCACTTATTGTAAGAAGGAAGGACACAATGAGGCACAATGCTGGTCATTGCATCTAGAGTTGAAGCCTAAGAGTTTGGGAGTAAAGAGCGAAAGAATGTTGCTGCTATTCAAAAGGACTTGGGATCATATTCAGGTGATGAGACAACCATTACAACTACAGGTATAAAAGGTAAAGATTCTAAAGCATCTACAAGTACTTCTTCGCATTTTGTTGATAATGATAATGACGAGAGGAAAATAAATGAGCTATTTCACATTAGAGTCATTTCCAAGCATACTAAAATTGATACTTTATTTAATAGTGGATCACAAGTTAATTTGATTTTTGAAGCAATTGTAAAGAAGTTGGGTCTAGAAACAAAACCTCATCAAAATCCATATCCATTAGGTTGGGTATGTGATAAAACTAAGCTACAAGTTACGAAACAATGTAAACTTCATTTTTCTATTGGGTCAAAGTTTGTAGATGAGGTTGAGTTAGACATAGTCTCATTGGACATTTGTGGAATTGTATTAGGAAGTCCATACTTGTACGATAGAAATGCTATCTTCTATCAAACTGAAAATAAGTATCAACTCACTAAGGATGGAATTGAATATATTGTAAGGGCTCATAAACTCAAAGATGACTTCTCTCTCATAATGGAATTGAATATATTGTAAGGGCTCATAAACTCAAAGATGACTTCTCTCTCATAAATTTAGGACAGATGAAAAGAATTGTAAATTCAAGTAAACAATTTTTACTTATGATTGTAAAAGCAAAGGATATTGATAAATCTGATGCTTTCCAAGGCTGTAATCCTAAATAGAAAGTAGATCTAGTTAAAGTTGTTTCCGATTATGATATTATGTTTCAAGAGCCTAAAGGGCTTCCACCAAAGCGAGAGATAGAACATGAGATTTATTTGCAGCGAGATGCTCCACTACCTAACATTGGAATGTATAGGTTATTAGCTCTAGAGAATGTAGAGATAAAGAAGCAGGTACAGGAGTTGCTCGATCAAGGGTTTATTCGACCAAGCACATCACTGTGTGGATTACCTATTATGTTAGTGTGAAAGAAAGATAGTTCATGGAGAATGTGCATTGATTTTAGAGCACTAAATAAAATCACAATAAAGAATCATTATCCTCTTCCTCATATTGATGATTTGTTAGATTAGTTAAAAGATGCAGTTTACTTCTCTAAATTGGACTTGCGAAGTGGCTACCATCAGATCAGAGTTGCAGAACAGGATGTATGGAAGACTACTTTCAAAACAAAGCAAGGACTCTATGAATGGATGGTTATGCCTTTTGGCTTAACTAACGCTCTAGCTACATTCATGCAAGTCATGAATGATGTATTTAGACCATTCATTGATGATTTTGTAATAGTCTATTTAGATGATATTCTTGTTTTCAGTAGAACATGGGATGAACATGTAAAGCATGTAAAGCATGTAAAGCATATTTAGATGTTTTGAAAAGAGAAAATCTCTATGTAAAACTATCAAAATGTGAATTTGGTAGAACATCTTTGAATTATTTGGGTTATATTGTAGGGGGTGGTGAATTTAAGATAGATACCTCTAAGGTTGAAGTCATTGTAAATTTGCCTAAGCCCAATACTGCGATAGAAGTTAGAAGTTTCTTAGGGGTAGCAAAATATTGGAGAAAGTTTATTGCTAACTTTTCTTTGATTGCAGCTCCTTTACATGCTTTGACAAGTGCGAAACAGGTGTTTCAGTGGGGAGACAAATAGCAGAAAGCCTTTGACACATTGAAAGAAAGGATCAGTACAGTGGCATTACTAGCACTTCTAGATATTCAACATCCATTTGAGACCGAGACAAATGCAAGTGAATATGCCATGGGGCCAGTGTTGATGCAACACAGAAAGCCTATATGTTATCATTCTAAGACATTCACATCAACAGTAGTTAACTATCCTACATATGATAAAGAATTGTATGCATTAGTTTAGAGTGTTAAAAAGTGGAAACATTACATAATGGGTAAAGAAACAATCATACACACAGATCATCAACCACTTCAATATTTACACCCAAACTAAATTGCAACAATCAAGACACTATCAATGGATAGGTTTTCTACAAAAATTTCATCTTGTTATCATATATAAGAAGGGCATACATAATAAGGTTGCAGACATGTTATCAAGACCAATTATAAATGCATCCAAAATACTTAAGCATAATTCGGTAATTCATGAAAGTTACACTGAACAATATACTCAAGACAAATATTTTAAGGATGTATATGCAACTTTAATTCATGGCAAGCAGATAGAAGAATTGGATTATTTCATGAAGGACAAACTCTTATATCATTTGGGAAAGTTATGAATTCCACAAACTGAAAGAGTTAATATAATTCGAGAAGCACATACTTCTCTCATATCAGGTCATTTTGGTGTAAGTAAAATAATTGCACAATTACAAATATTCTGCTATTGGCCACAAATGAATGAGACAATTTCTAGATATATTAAAGGATGTACTATGTGTGCTACAAGCAAGCCAAGTAATAGAAAATTAGGCTTGTATACTCCACTTCCAATTCCTTCTTGTCCTTGGGAAAGTGTTTCCATGGATTTTGTTGGGGGATGGCTAAAGTCTAGAAAGAGTCATGATTATCTGTATGTAGTAGTGTATAGGTCCAGTAAAATGTGTATTTTGATACCATGTAATAAACAGGTCACAACTTAACAAACTGTAAAGTTGTTCTTTCAAAATGTATGCATTCATTTTGGGTTACCCACTTCTTTTGTATCCAATCGAGATTCTCAATTTGTCAAGAAAGTTTGGTCAATTCTATGGGAGTTAACGGACACAAAGTTAAAGAAGAGCACGAAATTTCATCCAAAAATAGATGGTCAGACAGAAGCAGCCAACAAGACAGTGATACAGTTGCTTCGAGGATATTGCAACAAGCATCCCAAACATTAAGATGAGCATTTGTGTTATGTGCAGCATACTTACAACCATGAAAATCATTCTTCTACTCAAAGATCTCCTTTTGAGACTTGTTTTGGTTTTATACCAAAGTCTCCCTTGGATTTTGTCTTTGGTAAAGACATACTAGTTGATGGACACAGTGATGTGGACAAAGCAACCAAGTTCATTGAACAAATCCAGGAAATTCATCAGGCAGTATAGGAACAGCTGGAAAGAAGCCAAGCAAAGTATAAGGCATGGCATGACAAGCATTGAGTTGAGCATAGTTTTAAAGTTGGTGATCATGTATGGTTGTAGATCAACAAAGAAAGACTACAAGGGGAAGGTAAAAAGTTGAAACCAATTAGATATGGTCCTTTCAAAATACTTGACAAAATTGGTGAAAATGCTTTCCGCCTAGATCTACCAGCTTATATGTAGATCTATTTCATCATAAAGGTTAAAACTTGCGATTGTATGAGCCTTCATTAATTGAAGATCCCAAAAGAGAAAGGTAAGCTACCTTCCATTGAAGATATTTTGCCCAAGTATCTAAATGAGCTACAAGAGGACACAGTTCTTGATAGGAGGATAAGGACTTCGCTACGAGGAAATGTCGAGTATCTTTGAGTTGGACTCAAAGGTACAAATCCAAGTAAATCATGATGGATAGAGATTAGAAAAGTGAAGGAAGTTTATCCTCACTTATTCAATAGCTAAAACCAACTTTTGGTGGTCCAAAAGCATCCAGTGGGGAGGAGTGATCCAAATTGAATCCAATTTTGCCTCCAGAACAAAGTATCCAAATGTATATTAAAGTGGGATCAAGTCGAAGTGCTCGTCGATATGAATCCAATGGTGCAAATGGCACGTAAATCCGAGTCTAGATGAAGAAGTTAGAGCCCGTCAAAGTTTATGGAAAATTAGGGCAAAAATGTCAAAAGTCAAAGGTCAACAGTCAACTGTCAATGGTCAATAGTCAACTTGGTCAATGCCTACATTAGCAGGGACACGTGTCAACCCGAGAATGAGCCAGGAGTCCTAGATGATGTCAGCAGAGGAGGTGACGTGGCAGATTGTGATTGGTTCATACGGGCCAATTTAGTGTTGACACGTGGCAGCATGGATTTTGTCCAATTTGGCCTTATTTCCAAAATTTTGGGGATCAAGGAGGATCAAACCCTTGATCTCCTGAAATGGCAATGTTTTCACCGGAGCTAGCTCACCAGATGACTATCATAGACCTTGGTAAAAAAAGCGAACATAATTATATCTATTGTGTGTCGGGATATTCGCTGGAAAAAGACCAGACGGTCAGAGTCAACCCTACGACCGTTGGACCTTTGATTTATTGTTATCATATATATCCCACATTCACCACAGGTCCAAAAAACACATTTTATATCATACCATACGGCTAAGGTGTTAACCAACGAACAACACATATCATATCGCATATACATTGTAACAACATAACAAACGGTGGAATGGTAGGGCGGGGGTTTCGAACCCTTGACCTACCAAAACACTATATATGCAACACTTTAGCATACCTCCGCTAACCAACATGTCACAAGTTCGGGCTTCAAACAAATCTGAACTATTTTTATTAAAATATTTGCAGGTGTCGAACCCGCCATACCACTAGCGCGCAGACTGAGGTGGTTTTATGTAGGCAGAAGTGGGTTTTGCCAAACAGAGAGTGGTTTTGCAGCGATAGAGGTGGTTTTGGACCATTCTAGGGGGTCTAGAGGTAACAGTGGCCAAATATGGTCAAGTTTATACTTGTTTGACTTGAAATTTTGAGTTGAACATAGTGGTGAGGTCCAGTTTCTTATTTGAGACTCTATTTTCGAGCTCATACCTATAACAACATTTGAAGACAAAACAAAGAGGTCAGCACTAGAAGCAAAAGGACTAGGAGATGTAGCCAAGATGTCTGGTGAACTCCTTTATTAAATTTTGCTGTGTTGATGTGTTTGAATGTCTTTTCAACTTGTTTATGTGTTTATGTTATTTGCAATCTTTTCGATCTGTTGCACTAAGTAACATAAGCGAATTCACATAAAGTATGTAATACCTTTTTTTTCATTAACAGATCAAATAGAGCCTAGAAAAAATGCCCTCACATGTGAAGTAATTCATGATGATTTTCATCATAAGAACATATCTGTCTACGAGGTAAGAGAAAGGAAAAATCCTCCTTCTTTCATTCTTGTGGCTCGGTTTAAGATATGGCTCATAGTAGCAATAATCCAAATCTACCTGTTTAAACCATTTTTCCCCAACATCTAGGATCCCAGTAGTAGCTGATATTATAGAAGAAGATATGGTAAAGGTGACACTAGAAAGGGTTGCTTGGTTATCATGGAGGTTGATGATGATTTGTCTGGTCAATTCAGAATTATGTTGTCCTTTCCACCTTCTCACAAAACTCAAAATAGCCCATATGTTTGAAGCTTGTTACAGTGATGGGAGATGCGATGATCTCTCTAGTGTTGGCTAGTTCATATCTGATGATTTTCCCTCCTTTTTTTATATTTCTTCCTCTGTTGCTTTTCTTCCTCACTCTGACTTGTGTGTTCTTCTTCTGCCATGATTTGTTGCTGTTAAAACCCTAAGGAATGGTAGAATGGACTGTGGGTATGGGAAATGTGGAATGATGTGAGGAGAGATGATGAGGAGGAGATGGGGATGTGTGGAATGAGGGAGGTGATAGGGGATAATTGTTAAGTGAGGGGGAATAGTGATGAAAGCTAGGAATTGTGATTTGAGATGGTGGGAATGTATGATTAGGGTTTGATCTTAGGAACAACAACAATCAAATTAAACCCTATGCAGGCAAATAATGGAGGGAAGGAGTGAGTAATTTTTCCACCAACCTGATTTGTTGAATTAAATGATGATCAACTTGGAAACTTGGTGGCGATGGAGGGTTTCTAGGACATTTTGGCTCCTTCCACGCAAACGCGCAACGACCCAGACAAAGGCGCATCGACCTGGTCAAATGCGCAGTGACCTCTACAGGAGCGCAACGTCATTGTAAATAACAAAGGGATCTCTGGAAAACATGCAACGACCTCTACAGGAGTGCAACGACCAAGCTAAATGTGCAATGACCCTGTTAAACACGTCCTCTTGCTATGTTTGCCCAATTTCACCTTAAAATCACTAATTTTCTTTTGCCGAGGAGTTTTAAGAGTGCTAGAGTGGAAACAAGGCTTCATGAGTGCCTTGAGAGGCTTTATACTTGAATGGAATTCAATTTATGAGTTTGCATACCCACTTTCTAATGTTTCTTATCATTTCCAAATTTTCATATTAATGCCTTTTGACTTTCTGACCTTTTTGCTCTTGACAGGTGGATGGTGCTTTGGCAATCCTAATTTTGACTTTTGCTTGGGATGCTTTTGGCAATGGACTTGAGAATGTAGCTAAAAAGTAACTTATTACATATAATAGACATAAAATTACATGAACAAAAATAAAATTATTACATCTGTTTGATGTTTTAATTTACAAACTTGGAATAAAATCCCTTCTTGAAATCAAATTTAGGGGTTTCAGTAACTACGTTACATGCTTTGGAAAGCTTTATTTATCTGAAAAATATATTATTTGCTTTACTCTCATATTTTTCCAACCTTATGCAGTGATATGGTGATTTATTGGACCTTGGAAAAGTAAAACCTAGGTGACCCAATGGAACCTCAAATGATTGAATTTCAGGTGGATTTGATTGATATAAAATATGATGAAATTAGCCTTCATGTTCAATGGAAACCTAGAAGACACATGAAGGAGGGCCAACAAATACAAACTTTTGAGAGGGAAAAGTGATTTTGGATTTTGGGCTACCATCCGTGAACAAATTTTTTCATGATGACTTGAGTGGAATGAAAAAAATTTCAAACGAGACTCTAATATGATATAAAAGAGAGATTTTGATCATTGGTGGCAGTATGCAAATACTGACTCTAACATTGGCCTTATTTTGGGATGGCAGCTCCTTGGAGGTGTCAAGAACACCGTAGACCAAGTAGCCTTACCGTATGGGCCAATACGATAAAGAAAAACTCAAAAATGACTCAAAAATGACGTGAAACTGACTCAAAACTAACTCAAAACGAACTTACATGACTACGGACTAAATTATCAAAATAATAGAAAATCAATGAAGCTCCATGGCCTTCACTTCAGGCTCCAAAACCTAGTGATCTGCAGCTTCACACTTGCATAAAATTTAAAATGTATGTACAATGAAACCAAGGCAAATTTAGAAAATATAATGCTTCAAGAGCCTGCCATTGACTGGTCCTCCTAAGCATGATTCTCCATTCATTTCTTCCAACAAGAAAGAATTTTGTCCTTGGAAAGCTGAAATCTTATAAGGGCCTTTCCATAAATTCTTGAATTTACCATGCTTGCCCTTGTCCTCATTTCTAGCATCCCAACGAATTACCACATCTCCAATTTTGAAATCATCTTCCTTTATTTTCCAGTCATAGATCCTTTTTATCTTCTCATGTAGCTTGGAGGTGTTCTAAAATAACTCTTCATGTGTATGCTCTAAGTGAATCATTTGAGTGATCTGGCACTGCATACCATTCTCTTCACTTCCCATTTCTTATAACAATTTGATGATCGGGACTGCCAATGATGTAGGGAAAACAATATATACTCCACACACAATTTGAAAGGGAGAAAGCCCAAGAGATTTATTACTACTCACCCGATCTGCCCACAATGCATTGATCAACTTTTTGTGCCAATTCTTTTTGTTGGCCTCCAACAGTTTCTTGATGATGTTAAGTCATTTATTACTTCTATGGACTCTTCTTCAGTCAAACAGTTTAGTAATACACCTCCTAGATCTTTCCAATAGAGTGCACTGTTAATGATACAATATTTGGAAGCCTTCAACTTCAATAACCTGGTTTTAGCCTTAGACATGCCTGGAGGGGATTTAGATGCTGGAGTACATAAATGATATCAGAATATCATGGAGATGAGAGAAATATTTTAGATACTTGAATGAGATCCACTTCTTCTTGATTATCCGATAATTCTGCCACAAGGTTGATGTCTAGAGCATGAAGGTTTGACTCAACCATGAGTTTGGCTAAGCCTTGACCCTTGATCAAATTTGTAGGCTTGATCTAAAGATCATTCTCTAATAGTGCTACTATCCATCTACCTCTCCTACCTTCTGGGTCATTCTGCACAAGGACTTCTTTTACCGCTACATTAGGCATATAAGTAAGAGTATGTGAATGTAAGATGTAAATTCTGAAATCTTTGGTTGCCTTTACCAAAGCCAAGGCTTGTTTCTCAATGATATTGTACTTAAGAGCTGCATCCCTGATGTTGCGACTGAAAACCACAATTGGCAGCTTGGTTTTATCCCTTTTATGCATTAGTATCGCTGTCATAGTATGCTCGGAACCAGGTTTCCACACCCTACGAATGTTTTGATGAAATATAGGAATTTCGTGAACTGAACCTACTGTTATAGACATGTTTTGGAATTGCAACCCCAATCTTATATGTCAATAAACTAGGGCTCTTTAACTCCTAAAAGTGTTGTTTCATACCCTAAAGGATCATGGTCATTTGATTACATCATTCCCCAAAAGTTCCACTTGAAAAACCATCAAGAACTAGCCAAAACAAGACCATACCGACTGCTCCACTGTCAGGGTGCGATGCATATTGACTCCTACACTAGCCAGGTGTGATGCATACTGATGAGGCCTTTTGTAGGGTGCAATGTGTGAGGATGGACAAATGTTCGAGACAGTTTGCTAAGTGGATGCTCATGGAATCTTCTAGAAACTTCTCCTATGACACTTGCCTCTCTGAATTCACCCAGAGATGAGTAAGAGATCCAAGAAATCTCCAAGTGGAACCAAAAACAACAAGTGGAATGACACTAATCAAAACCCCAGATATGACTCACACCCTTGCACACATATATAAATGGATCCCTCATCTGAGAGATCTAGAGGCTGGAATTTTGTAATTTGCAAGGAAGTGCTGATAGTTTGAGGTTAAGAAAGAGCATTGTATTATTGGTGTGATTTTGCTTTTCATGAGGTGAAGAGGGCTTTGATGCTGGGAGGATGATGCTTGATCAGACAGCTGGGTTATAATTATCCCTTCTATTTAATAAAGTTCTTTGAGTTTTCTTCCATACAACTGCACAATTGTGAATGTTATTATTTGTGAATGCCATTGTATGTTCATTGTATTTCTGATTCTGCATTGCTTATGATATAATAGATCAAGATGCTTTGATGGTGTTTTGTTGATATGTTTCTACAGGTATTCTCTAAGTGGGATAAGTAGAAGAGGAGTTTCAAACTCTGTCAAGGGGGAGAGAGATCAAGCAAGGAGTTAAGCAGAAGATGCAGGTTGGTTCCTTTGCCTCTCTCTTATCTATCATACATAGAAGAAATCCAAAATTGCTTTGATTGTTTGTTTCTAGGATAGCTGCCAATCCTAGAGGGCTAGTCTATCGAAAAGACACTAGTTTTCTGTAAACAAAATGGCGACTGCACTGGGGATTGAATAGATGTTTGTTTTTTAGTTTTTTTTGATTTATAAACTATAGATGGAGCCTGAAGTTAGCCAGATAGCCTTCGAACTGCCCTTGCTATGCAATTGCATAGTAGATGAATTCTACTTCAGTCAATCTCTGATTATCTTATGAATTGAACGTTTGACTTACAAGAATTCTAGATGCCCTTTTGGTAGCTCAGTAACCTCCCAAGATCATTACTTTGTACTTTTCTCTTTACTGTCCATCATAGCTCAGCTTAACTCACTGAAATCAACTGCACGTTTGAGCCAAAACCCACCTCAATTGCGCTCCTTAGCCCATCGCACTGTCTATCACTGTCAACCAGTATGCATCGCACTTCCCAAGTGTAGCAGGTGTGATTCATACTTGTTTATGTGAAGCCCAGGTGTGATGACTGACTGAGCCTATTTCCCTTCTTGGAATTTGGGGTTTTTGTCCTTGTTTTCAGTTCTGTTTAGTTGTTTCGCTGCTTATGAACAATACCTCATTACTGAAGCCTGCTTGCATTAGATATATCAGCCTCCATTTATTAGGATTAGTAAATGTTTTTTATGTATTTGTCCATCATTTACAATCGTTTGTCGAAAAGTTGCTTAAATTGATCTGTCGTTTTGGTACAAAAAGTGTCGTAACTGTCGTTTTGTATCAAAAAAGAGAAGTGTCGTAAAGTCTTCCTTCTTCGAATAATCGATTGAACTTTTTGTCATGTATTTTATTTGATTTGTTGTTATTCAAAGTGTCTAAAGAATTTTATATTCGAAATTGAAAAGTGTCGTTTAGTCTTCCTTTCTATTTTGAAAAAAAAAATTGTCGAAATGTCGCTTTGAAAGAAATATTTCATATCTTTGCTATACTTAGTTTTCCTTTTTGACATTTTTCACATTAAGGGGAACTAAAAACAAATACATGCATTTTCATTTGCATTTAGACTGTGTGCGAAAAATGATTTAGGAAAAGTGCATTTATTGTGTTCTCTTCGCTCTTTGTTTGAAAGAATCGCAGTTTTCTTTCCCTAGTAGCTAGGATTTTCATCGATCAAAATAAACAACAATTGTTTATCATTGTAGATTGCATTTTTAGGAATTTCAAATCAACATCACATGGTGAACCATTGAAAGGCAAATTTTTAAACAAGATCAACTCTAAAATAAATCTTAATGAACCTAACAATGCTTTGGAACCTAACGCAACACATCTAGAGGTCTAGGCTAGAGACATGATTCGGCGTCGTAAAATCTAGTAACTATCATTTTCATAGAAGGTTGGGTGATTCCTCCTCTTTGATACGACTAGTGCTAGCATGGACTTGTGCTCCCCGTACCATCACGTATATATTGGGAGACCACAATAGGCTTATATCCTTAATTCATAGGAAGTCGTGTCTGTTACCCTATCAATTGCAATGCACTGAACACAACATTTGGGAAGATTGACTGCCACACATAAGTCCTTGGTAATTTCTCTTTAATTTATCACCAAGGTGTATATTGCAGTTTTACGATTGGTTTGGTAATCCCTCTCTAGATTTCTAGAGTAGTCACTTTCGTTCCTTTTCGACTCTTTAAAGAAAAGGTCCATCTGACCACTTGTCACTTCAGGCTTATTAAAAATCAAAGGGGACTAGAGTCATCTTTATCTTTTTCTTGACTCTTAAAAATTGAAAAAACAAAGTTGTGTCAAAGCGTCATTAAAATTTATTAAATTTGGAATAACATCCCTGTTCCTTTGTTGATCTTAGGTTGAGATAATGGAGTCCACCAATCAAGGAATCCCTTTTGAGTAGTCTGGTGAATGTAACGAAGCTTAGGGGGCATGCACCCTTGTCTGCTTTGGCAGACGAACCTAGCTGAAAAGATAGGTTTCCTTGTAGGTTATGTGATTGGTTTGAAAAACCATTCACTTTTGTCTGCTCTGCGGATGAATCCAAGGAAGTGTTTTGTATACTCTATGGACGAAACCATCCTACCATATGAGTTTCCCTGTAAGTTAAGTGATTGGTCTAACACACCATTCACCTTTTTCTATTTGGCGGACAAAGCCAAGGAAGTGTTTGGTCTAATCGTTGACAAAAACCATCTTGCTTAATCACAGTGATTTCTGTATGGTTACTAGGGACTCTCCTTTTCATCATGCTAGGGGCATGCAACCATTTTTTCAATTTCATTTTTTAGCCTTTTAGATTTTTAGCTTTTTAGCTTTTAGTTTTTTAGATTTTTAACTTCTTAGGTTAGGTGATTGGTCCAACACACCATTCACCTTTTTCTGCATTGCGGACGAAGCAAAGGAAGTGTTTTGTCTAACCAAGATGAAACTATCCTACCTAACCTCAGTAGTTCCTTAGTTTTTTTTAGTTTTTTAGTTTTGTCATATCTAGTTCGCATAAAAAGAAAAACTAAAAATCTGAGCATATGTTATCTCATGGTTCAAGCTCGTTAAAAAATAAACCTACCACCTGAGCATATTTTATCATATGGTTCAATCTAGTTAAAAAATAAACCTACCACCTAAGCATATGTTTTCGCATGGTTCAAGCTCGTTAAAAAATGAGCCCACCTTTGGTAAAAAACCTTTGTGATTGCCATGCTATTATCCTTTTGAGCCTTGGTTGTGTTCCTACCATCACCTCCATCCTTTCGGCTGATCATACGCTTCCACTTGATTGTTTACCCTTTTGAGGAACAACTGCAATGAGTGGTCCTATTAGCCAACATCTTCACATCACCATGTTTTGAGAAGTTCCAAGCTTACCCGGAACCAGTGGCTACCCTAAACACCACTCGTTCCTCAAAAAATGAGTCTCCTTTAAACTCTTTTCAAACTCGTTAAATATGAAAAGATTTTC
>APFE030824905.1:2112-19262 GCA_000404065.3 Pinus taeda | reverse complement strand
TAGCAACAGGTTTTCTCGAAGGGAAAATTATAGAACAAGAATATGTTAACCTCCTCAAGATTGACAAAAATAAAGAGGTACTGGTCAGTAATGATTGGGGAAAAAGGGAAGAAAACTTGAATACTTTTATGGTAGCAGGTCGCTCTTGAACATGACACTTTCACTCCATCACCATGATTGAGCAGGGTTGGGTTATTCCATTCATAGGTCATTTCACCATTGGTCTTCCACACCATCCATATATTGGGGTTAATGCTACCAATCCATCTCAGTGTCACCAATATGTTAAAGAGAAGTCATTCAATTGAGAAACCACCCTCCAGTTAATGCCTCATCCACTGCAATACCTTCACCCTCCCTTTTTAATGATCGCCATTCCTGAACCTTGTGTTGTCAAATCGTTTTCACCTCCAAAAGATCATTTGCTTCATTTCATGTCATAGATGTGGGATACATTAAGGCCCTCCTACAACGGGTCACTTCTTGTCAACATCAGCTCATTATCCAAGAAGTTGACTTAGAAACACCCATTTCAGTACTTTGAAGCTTGCATGCCTCAATGGCAAGTTTCTTACTTCCGACAACAGGTTGACATCAATGGCCTTTGACCAAAATATTTTGCATGGTGTTCGACATCGGATCATATACTCACACCACGTGTATTGTACTATAGTACCTTGAGGGTCATCATCATTATCGGTGATTCCTCTCACGTCTATTAACAACTCACATTATTGGTTGGTAATCAGGCGATGTCTTTCCATGTTCAACTTCAGGACATCTCTTCACATGGATCGACTTGTACATCGGGCGAAGATTGAACGAGATTGAAGACCCCGGATCTAGTTTCATCCATCCGGATTGCGATAAATATAGGGATATAAAGACACCAAATGTAAGTAGAAGCTGCACAGATGGTCATTCGAGCCAGGGATGATGAATCTACATTTGAAGAATCACTAGCCTGCATATGCAGACGACTACCTTTTCTATGTACATGAAATAAATTTATAAAGTTGAGCATGGGAATGCCCGCCTCAACTAGATCATAAAAGAATTATATTATGATGATGTATTGTATTATATCTTATATAGGTCACCTTACAATTTCAAAAACCTCGGATCCTCATGATAAAGCATTTCACCCAACATCAAAAGATTTACAACTTCATGCTTTAGGGGGCAACTGTTATAGACATATTTGGGCACTACAACCCCAATCTTATATGTCGATATACCAAGGGATATTTAACCCCTAAAAGTGTTGTTTCATACCCTAAAGGATCATGGTCAACTGATTATATCATTCCCCAGAAATTCCACCTGAAAAACCACTCAGAACTAGCTAAAACTGGACCATACTGACTGCTCCACTATCAGGGTACGATGCATACTGACTCCTACACTAGCCAGGTGTGATGCATACTAAAGAGGCCTTCTGTGGGGTGCAATGAGCGATAATGTACAAATTTCAAAGACAGTTTGCTAAGTGGATGCTCATGGAATCTTCTAGAAACTTCTCCTATGACACTTGCCTCTCTGAATTCGCCCAGAGATGAGTAAGAGATCCAAGAAATCTCCAAGTGGAACCAAAAACAACAAGTGGAATGACACTAATCAAAACCCCAGATATGACTCACACCCTTGCACACATATATAAATGGATCCCTCATCTGAGAGATCTAGAGGCTGGAATTTTGTAATTTGCAAGGAAGTGCTGATAGTTTGAGGTTAATAAAGAGCATTGTATTATTGGTGTGATCTTGCTTTTCATGAGGTGAAGAGGGCTTTGATGCTGGGAGGATGATGCTCGATCAGACAGCTGGGTTATAATTATCCCTTCTATTTAATAAAGTTCTTTGAGTTTTCTTCCATACAACTGCACAATTGTGAATGTTATTATTTGTGAATGCCATTGTATGTTCATTGTATTTCTGATTCTGCAATGCTTATGATATAATAGATCAAGATGCTTTGACAGTGTTTTGTTGTTGTGTTTCTACAGGTATTCTCTAAGTGGGATAAGTAGGAGACAAGTTGCAAGCTCTATCAAGGGGGAGAGAGATCAAGAAAGGAGTTAAGTGGAAGATCCAGGTTGGTTCCTTTGCCTCTCTCTTACCTATCATACATAGAAGAAATCCCAAATTTCTTTGATTGTTTATTTCTAGGATATCTTCCAATCCTAGAGGGCTAGTTGATTGAAAAGACACTAGTTTTCCCAGAAACACTTGCGCTCTTGCGCTGCTACGCGCAGTCGTCTGTCCTTCACAGCTTGTGCAACTGCTTCTGCGCAGCTCTGTAAAGAGCGTGGAGAGGTGCTATCTAGATCCTTTATGCCTACTGTGCTATTATTATAGATCTTAACTTAATTGTGTGGGACCAATATTCTCATTAATCATTCAACATTCATAACAAGTGTGCGTAATCATAAAACTGTAAAGAGATGCATAAATATAACAGAAGCATAGACACACAATATTTCAGAATAAACTTATATTTTATTAACTCTTCGTCCAAGTACAATCCAAACTCCGCTTTGCGCACTCAGCTGCAGGGGTCCACGCACTCAACTGCGGACTCTAGTAGGCTTCTGTGCACTCAGATGTAGAGCCTCTACCTATCACTACGACCCAATACATTCATATCTACTTCTAACTTCTATCCATGCCTTTGCATCTCTCTATTACTTGTCAAAACATAGATCACATTTACACTTAGAGCCTCGCTCTATTTATACAATTGTTCGCGGACCATCGGTAGGTCGACACACTTTACATTAAATTACATTATCTTAGGTCAAACAACCCTAGACTCTTGCGCTTTGTGCTCACATTTTGCGGGGTCTTTACATTACACTTGACCAAAATTTTGGCTTCAAGCCCCAAAAAAATGTTATGGGGGGATTTTCTGCCCAATAGGCCCCCAACACAATCATCGTGACTCATCCCAAGTCACCCTGCTGGTGGGACGATCTTTGCGTGAAGTCCATCTAACTGTGGTTGTGCAGCGTGAAGGTTCAGAGCACATTGCTCTGCCATCCACTGGATCTGCTTTGCTCGCTTGGCTGAGTGCTCACTAAGAGGGTCAAATCCCTGTCTTAGGTCATGCATCGCTTTCATGTGTGTGAGTTTTCCTTCGATGTCGGCCATGATGAGGAAGGCCTCATCAATCCAAAGCTGGACGTGTGCTTTAAGTACTACCTCTTTTTGGCATGTTGCATCCACTTGTTCCTTCAATGCCTTCGTCTGTTGTAGCCTTGCTAGCCGCTGAGTTAGGACTACTGTCTGTGCCGTCCCATGCACACTATCATATTGCATTTGAAGCTCCCACACTTCTATTTCCAACCTCTGTATGGTGGGATCCTCTTGTAAGGTTGTGAGGACCCCGAAGGATTCTTCCAACAAAGTGGTACAACTTTGCACTGCCTGTTCAATTTTCCAAGCCCTTTTAGGATATCGTTGCGCACTGTTCTCGAACTTTTGGGGGTGTGGAGGGTTGAGCCTTTAATCGTAGTTCAGCAAATTGCAGGTTGAGGTCTATCTAGATCCTTGTCACTTCCTCTTTTTCCTTATGGAATCCACTAGCCAATTTGTGGATCCGCATTCCTATTGGTAGATCTGTTGCAATTTCCAGTTCTGGGATGCGACAACATGCTTCTTCTACGATCTGCTCCAACTGCTGGTTTTACGCCACCACTTCATCCCATTGTATGCTAAGATGTTTGATGTTTATTCACTATTCACTTATCATTTGCACTATGCATCCCTCCCTAGCATGGATTTCTACTGTCGCTCCATCCTGTAGCTATTATAAAATTTTCCACAGAAGGGTGGCCAAGTTTAGGCCAAGTCCCTTGATCCATCCGACTGTGTCTCTATCCTCCATGTTGTCCGTAGTCAGTGCTCCTTCCGGTAGCACGACGGTGTTAGCCATTTAGGCTCGCAATAGCTGCTCTATTGCTGTTGTTCCTGCGGCACTATAGGTGACTGCCATTCCTTCTTGTGGGGGCCTCAACTGAAGTCCCTGGAGTTGTGCCCTAAGGGCCCCCAACACATTCTACTGCTCCACCATTGCTTCTTAGAGCGCTTCCTTGGTGACCTCGTGAACTATGTCACCGATGTCGTATAGATCAGCCTCTGTCAGTGTGATAGGCTCCCCATCCAATTTGGACACCTTGGTCTTCTTTTCTGGCCCTATTCGTTCCATACTACGTGGTCATTTTAGTTGTGTTGATGTCGTGCTTGGGTCTGCACCTTCCACCGTGTCATCTGTCCCCTATCCTGTGGTCAGATCCACGCCTCTTCCCTCCTGCGTCGTGATTTCCCCAGTTGCTGGTGCTGTTGCTGCTTTGTCTGCAGCCTTGGGCTGCTCTGTGGTGGCCTTCCCTGCCTTGCGAGAAGCCCTTACCTCCTCGACAAACGGCTCATTCCGCTTCTATTGTGCTAGCAGCTTGGTGACATCCTTTTGTCTTTAAATCGCCGTCTTATCGCATGCTACCAGATCCGAGGCGCACCACTCAGGTGACCATGAGTCGAGCATCGCGAAAATAACGTCATCAATCGCGATGAAGGGGAGTTTGGTCCATTTCTGCTCCAGATCCGTCTGTGCCCTAATATACACATGGTGCATATCCACCTTAAAGTCTTCAAAGATATGCAGATTGTCGTATACTGTGGGGGTTAGGCACGACTATTTGTTGATCCACAACCATACGCTCGCCTCCATGAGTATCCAGAAGATCTTGGTCTCGTGGATCCGCATGGCGTCCCTTGTCACCCATAGCAACACATACTTTGCTACCTCTGGCAAGTCTTGATCAAGAGGAGGAAATTGACTGTCCTTCAGCAATTCCCCTGTGACCAACAAGATGGATAAGAGAAACCACGCGTAGTGGAAGCTCTTACCCTGCTCCTGGGCCTTCTTGCAGTTCGTCAAGAACTCCTCACAGAGGAACTGCGCCCAGTTGAACTATACCCCCTCGGCGCATTGCTCGGCCAGCATGATGACCGTTGTTGGTACCTCATTTCCTCGACATTTTCTCATCACTTTTCCTGCTAGCAGCTGGGTGGCTACGTGCACTCCTTTCGCTTGAATGCTAGTAATGACATAACCCCTTTTCTTCTTCTCTGACTTGTATTTTTTCTTCATGGCCTCTGCGAGCACCAAGTATCCGCTCTGGATGACTATTTCCATGGGGTTCCTTCCCGTAGAGGGAAGCCGAGAAATCCTATGAATAAGATCCACCGTGATGGGAATCAGCTCCTCTAGCCACAAGTATCCATCATGCACTAGGCAAAGCAATTGCCTGATGACAAATATCGTGATTGGTGCCTGGTGATAGGTTGGAATCCATAGTAAGTGGAGTAGCCTAGCCTCCTTAACATAGCGTAGCCATTTCTACGGCTTTAGTGCTCTAACTGATCCCTCCTTGCTTTGTTTCATGAGTTGGCTGGTTTCCAAATGTGGGAACATTTCGCTGTTTGTGAGGTCCCAATCTTAAAATTTCATCATGGGCACGTGGCCCAGAACCGATCCTTCAAACAAAATTCCATCTAGGAGAAATGGGGTTTGGAGTGCGCTCTTAACGACATCTAAATCTTTGGGCACTTCCACTCTCCCTTTCTGCGGGGGGACGTACTTGGGTAGTTTTGCTTTAGTGCGCACTGGGTGAATGTCTTCCTCATTTCTTCATCCACCTCGATTTATTTTATGAATGCTTGGAGATCCTCCTCCTCGTCATCTGTCTCAAGATTAACAATTTTTCCCTTGTCTTCTATAGATAGTTTACCGAACTTCGGGTTTCATGGGGACATGCGGACTGGTCTCACTACCTGTGGATCCATCTTGGGCCTCAATGTCCGAGGCGATTTTGTAATTTCCGGTCCCACCTATAGTGAAGGGCTCTAGTCGGCTTCTTCGGTGGTACTTTCAACAAAGCCCACACCACTCCTGGTAGTTGTCATCTTGTTTGAGATGTCTGTAGTTGTTCGTGACTTTGGAGGCTTAAACACCGCTTGACACTCAACCCTGTGGAATCTCTTTAACAGATCATATCTCAAACAAACAAGTTTTGTCTCGTGGCCAGCCTTGGTAGTTTTATAGCATCCTTTGAATTTGGATTTGACTGCTTCCCCCATTTCTGAGTCATTAATGCATTCTTGGTGGCATATCGTCCCAAATCTATCTCTGACTCCGTGTCTTAATTGCCCGTCATCTGCTCCTTGTTGCCTTGGAAATCTTGTCATGAACAATGACACCAGTAGTCACTTCCTAGCCTACTCATGCGGCAGCATAGTCCCTTATGCGTGGTCGTGACCCCTGTGACATACCGATCCTACACGCAACCTCCTTATCACACAGCTCCCATACAGACTCTTTTAATGTCCTTCACTCTCTTTCAAATGTTCGGAGAATTGAGACTGTGCTTCCTACAGATAGTCAGATGGTTGCACCAGCAGTACGAGGCTTCAATTTACCTACTAGCCCGGTCCGCGGGCATCCCTCAATTACCCTTGCATCCGTCAATGCATCACATTCTTCCTTGTATGGTATGCTCCCCTGTTTACTTTGTTTAGTAAGGTGCGGTCATAGACATGATAACAAAGCTAGAAATTGTCAGTGAAAATCTTCTAATGTGGTGGTATGGCTGCCCATAACTTGTCCTGTCCTTCTATGGACACGACATGTTTGCACGATTTCGGTTTCCAGTTTTCTGATTTCCACATCCACTAACATGCTTTTCTACTTTATTTGTACCTGATCTTCTTTGAGTTTGTGAAGCTCAAGGTTCCCTCGCCGAATGGCTTCTTGAATCTGCATAAGTTCGTCCTCGCATGGCTGCATAATCCCTTCATTCTGGTCCTCGCGTGCTGTCCCCATTATGGGAGTTGTTGGATGGGGATTTTTCTCTAAAGCTATGGCCTTGACTCTGCTCGTCATCTTTGGAATCATTCCCACACTCAGGTTCTTGTTCATGGCCCTATAGGCCAATTAAACTGTCAGTATACATAGGTCCCAATCAGTTAGCTCCACCTGGTAAACCCTATTCAGGATTCTACATACCTTTTGGAATGCTTCTACGTGGAACCTCTGTGGGGTACATCACTTTTCCAGTTGTTGCATCTACTTCTGATTTTCTGTCCTTAGTCTGGGATGTGCTTGTACAACACACGTCTACACCCATTGACACAGGTGGGCATGTAAGCTACTTCGTCCTGGCTACCTGACTCTCATTCGATGCTGGGGGCTTCCAAACTATAAGCGCATCCATATTGTACATTCACGCCAATTTACAATGGTCTTCTGATGTGTACTTCACCATCGTGAGGGTGTTGCACGCAGTGCCCATTCCAGCACACCATACCACTGCTGTTCTGGTACTACACCATCAAATTTGTCCAGGAAGTCATCCACCACTGTTACTCCATCATATGTTGGTAGTTCCCTTGCTTCTGTCATCACGCAATGCAGTGATCTAATCATCATGTTGCAATTTAGCATTGTTACTTCGTGCAAACGGTTTTGCCAGCGTTCTACTTCTTCATCTGAATCCAAAGTACAGGAGCTGTCGCACTCCCACAAGATTCTCCCATCTGCAGTCGGGTTCACTAGATCCTAGATTTGCGCCGTTATCTGGTAAATATAATCTAGCTCATCATTGCTTTCATCATCGCGCACTGGTTTAGTGTAACGCGCTCCCTCGGATGGGTCTAGCGAAACTACTACAAGTAGGGACGTTTTCTCGAATATCATCTCCTGCTTCTTCATGTTAATGACTCCATTCATATCAGTAGCCCAATCTATTTCTAGCAATGCGGGATAAGGATTGCTGTCATCGACAATCTCTATTACTTCAAAGTCCATTTGTGTGCTTGCGCCTTTGATATCGACTGTTACCCTTTGCAACCTCCCCATGGGAAAAATCTTTTGTTGGTTCACCCTTCGTAATTGAATAGGGGACCATTGCAACGCGGGCCTCCCCATGCATTCCCATGTTTTCGTTGGTAACATTTTCGCATCTGATCCCAGATCTAGGATGACTTGATCCATTTCATACTCACTAATCTGCGCAGTCAACCTCATCTCCCTTCCCATGCGCGATGTATGCTTCCCCAATTTCAGGACTATGCGCAGTTCCCCTGACCCTCCGCACCTAGTGATAAATTCCTGTAGTCCCTTAACTGCCTTATTATCGCGTAGCAGCTTCACACATGTCTCCAGAAAGGTAGTAAGCTTAGACGGATCCATCCCTGGCTCTGGTTGATCCTTACTACCTGAAGTAGAGGCCTCTGTGAAGCTCTTCTTAGCTTCCATGAACGTCTCCTTTGCTCGTTCTAGGTCAAACTTAGGTTCCTTTATAGGAGCCTTGCAAACCCATGTATCTTCCTCAGGCTTCTTCCCCTTATCCTCCCCTATGGTCGCATAACTTTTGAGCATCATGTTCACGTTTGGGTCTTCTTTGCGTGGTTCAGACCTCATCATTTGGATATTCTAAGCCGGAGGAGGCTAGAGTACCCCTTTCTCACGCATCTGTATGATCAACGTAGGAAAATCTATCATTTCATGATCAAACTGAGCACAGTACGAATAAGATGTCCTTGTTGGGTTGGTACAATCACGGGCGTAGTGCCCTGGTCCCCTGCAATTGTAGCAAATTAACTATCCGCAGCCCCTTCCTGGTCCCATTCCTCCTCGTCCTTGACCTCGCCCCTGAAATCCAACAAGCCCCATCCCTTCAGCTGGGTTGAGGCCTCGTGTTTCCGTCTACATTCTATAGGCTGGGGTTTGATCCATCATTAACTTGTAGCTATGACAAGTACACTTGTCGTGGCCTATTGACCTACATAAATTACAAAACAGTTGCTGGGATGCCGACGTATACTTCTGTAACAAATGACAATTATCTGTCATGTGTTTTCCTCTTATCTAACAGATCATGCACCATAATGCAAGTGTTGCACCTGGCCCTGCCTGTGCTTCTGGTCTCAATGGCATTGGCCCCCATCTTGCCAAGTAGTTCATGAATACTGGACACTGGTACTTGTCATGGCCTTGGCCTTTGCATTTTATGCACCACAGTTCCTTGCGCGCCTCTGGCTATGGTCCCTTATCTTTCTTCAATCTCTATGTTTCCAGGCAGAGATTTTGTAGTTGCGCGTGGATTTGTTGAACTCCCAGCCCCAGATCTTGTATAAGTGTGTCATGCAACCTCATCGCCATTTCCAATGCTTTGGCATGGGTAGAAAGTTTCTGTTGTGACAACACCGTCCTTAGGTGTGGTGTTAGAGATGCCACAAACCATGCACGATGCTGTGCATCCGTGAGCATCATATTAGCCTTGTGGATCGTACTCTTCAGTCACTGATCTAGATCCCAGGGGGTCTCGCTTGGAAGCATCGTGATCTCTTTAAACCTGATGATTGAATGTGTCTCTGATTTTGACCGACTAAATTCTCTGTTCAGCGCATTCTAGATCTCTAATATTCTTGCATTTGGGTGATCATTAGAGTGCTTGATATACCATGTCAACGCGTGATCTTGCAGTGTGCTCACCAATGTGGCCTTCTTAGTGTTGTCGCCATGACCCCTTGCGCTTCCCACACTACTCTTACCATGAACTAGAACTGGTCTGGGTTCTCATTCCCTACTATTCTAAATACGGGTAGCTTGATCATGCTTGCCATGCTGAAATGAGAGGTTGGTGGAGGTGGAGTGGGTGGAGATGGAGGTGAAGGAGGTGAAGCAGGTGGTGGCATGGGTAGAGGTGGTAATTGCGGAATGCGTTGCCTTATCAAACTGACCGCACTTCTTAGAGAGATCTGAGCGAGCTCCTTCTCGCTCTCTTGTGAAGGTGAAATTAAGGGACTGTTTCCTAATTCCCCACTACCTTTGTATATTTTTCCACTTCGCGTCGTTCCAAACATTAATGTATTCGCATAACTTGCTTTTCACATAACAACATCTTAATACAGGTATTTAGATATTTAATGTACTTACCTCACAGTCCCTTGAGAAAACATCATTTTGCTTCACTGTAGCTTACGGTTGTGTCTACCTCAAACTCGGTGATAAATCCCCCTATTATCCTATCAAGCCAATCGTTCACAACTCGTGCGATCTTATCATCTGATGCCTCTAGTGTGTGCACTAATTCTGGAGTCCACACTATTGGTTGGTCGAGTTTACACCTTCCCTGGCTGTCGGCTATCCTTGTGATCCACCGATACCTGCGGAGTTATTATCCTATGTCGTAAACTCGTGAATCTTTTTGTCCAACCACTCTTCAATTTCCTTCTTTGTTGGGTTCCAGTGGCATGACATTAGACATCCCTTAGGCAGATCTTGGTCCCAGCAACAAAACTATTTGTTGGATTATTGGGGCCTGACCCAGGTTTAGAAGTGATTTAGCTAAACAAATCCTAAAACTACCGGTCCTTTCGGCAATAATCCGTGGTGCCCAGATTGAGGTCTCACCTGAGGTAGTATGGGAGGGTGCTGGAACTAGGTTTCCACACCCTAGGGATGTCTTGATGAAATCTAGGAAGTTCGTGAACCGAACCTACGCACTTGCGCTGCTCCGTGCAGCCATCTGTCCTTCGCAGCTTATGCAACTGCTTTTGCGTGGCTCTATAAAGAGCGCAGAGAGGTGCTATCTATATCCTTTATCCCTACTGTGCTATTATTATAGATATTAACTTAATTGTGTTGGCCCAATATTCTCATTAATCATTCAACATTCATAACATGTGCACACAATCACAAAACTGTAAAGAGATGCATAAATATAACAGAAGCATAGACACACAATATTTTAGAATCAACTTATCTTTTATTAACTCTTAGTCCAAGTACAATCCCAACTCCGCCTTGCAATCTTAGCTATAGGGGTCCACGCACTCAGCTATGGACTCTACTAGGCTTCTGCGCACTCAACTGTAGAGTCTCTACCTATCACTACGACCCAATACCTTGAGATCTACTTCTAACTTCTAACAATGCCTTCGCATCTCTCTATTACCAGTCAAAACTTAGATCCCCTTTACACTTAGAGCCTCACTCTATTTATACAATCCCATAGTCTGCGGACCATGGGTAGGCTGACACACTTTACATTAAATTAGATTATATTCGGGTAGACAAACCTAGACTCTTGCGCTCTGTGCCTGCATTTTGCGGGGTATTTACATTACACTTGACCCAAATTCGAGCTTCAAGCCCCAAAAACATGCTATGGGGGGATCCGCTACCCAACAAGGGATTTTGATCGAGCCTGATTAGTATTCTGTGCTGAATTATCTTCTTATCATATTCCTTCAAATCTACATAATGCCAAGCAAAGACATCAGAAAACTCAGATAGTAAATGAATGTATTTTTCCTTTGCTTTGGGAGATAATGATTTGGATAACTTGATCATTTTTGGTTTGTCTATTGTCCCGATGTTCACATCTTCGACACCTTTCTCTGTAGGAACCAATGTAGGCTTCCTTGGTACATCATCCTGATCAAACTAGTCTTCCAAATGTATGAGACCTTTTAGAATATTGTTATCTTTCAACTGTATAATATCAACCTGATCTGCCATGATGACTTGATCATATTCATTATAGACTCCATCCATAGAACAATTTTCAAACTCTCCTTCACTCTGAAGGAAGTTATTCACCTGTTTGTCATCTGAGAATACTTTCTAGTATCACAAGTTATCAAGAATTGAGGGCTGATGCTTCACATGAATCTCAAATTTCTTGTGAGAAAAAATTGGAATTTTAAAATTACTTGCAGCTGTAGCTAATGAATCCGCCATAAGATTTTGAGTCCTTGGTACAACTGAAAGTGTATATTCGGAAAAAATTATAAGAATATATAAAATGGAATTTCTATACTGTTTGATGGTGAGCTTGCTATTCACCTTTAACTTACTTAATTACAAGTCTAAATCACCATACACGGAAATTCTCCGGGCACCTAACCTCTTCAAGATCTTCAAACCTGTGATGAGTGCGTCATACTCCATCTCAATGTTAATGAAATCAAAAGCTAACTTGTATGAGCACAATCTAACATGCTAAGGGATATTACCTTGTTGATGATGATGTGGACTTCTAATCCAAATACCAATACCTACTCCATCTTTCCTAAGGGCATCGTCAAAATCCATGGTCTAGAGGCCATTTTCCTCTTCCATTAGTTGTTCATCTTTTTGCTGTTTTGGGTCAATTTTCTGAACTTTTACTTCAGATGCTACAAAAGTTTCCATTACCTTCTCTGATGACTGATCTGAACCTTTTTCTTCCTTGTGTGATGGATTTTCGGATGAGTGTGGCAACACACCTGTTTTTTGGTCTGAAACTACCCTTATAGTATTGGAAATATCTGATACATATTTAATCTCTACAAGCTGACGATCTACATTATTTAATCCATTATCGTTATACAAAATAAATGACTCTAAATCTATATGTACAGTGTTTGTGAGATGATTGTTGGGTTTCTCCTTGCTAGTTATCATAAACTTCATTTTGTTTTCACGGTACAACTTTCTCAATTGCCAGAAAACTGGGAAGGTAGCATAGGAGAAATCTAATTGCAGTCTGCCTTTTAATTTTGCTCCCCAGGATCTCGATAATAACATGCCAAACCGTGGTGGTATATCAGCTACCAACACATCCATTAAAACATTCTTGGTATGGATTTGATCTAGAGATACTACCAAGTCTTTGATTAGACCAAGACAACAGACCTTTCCGGAATCAAAAGAATACAAGTCATGATACTCATGAGTTATATCTAAACCTAGTCTCTCCCTGATGGCTTTTGGTATTAAGTTATGAGAGGCTCCGGAGTCAAGCATGGAGTTGTGAAGAATGAATTGGTGAATTCTTAAATTGAGATAAAACATAGGAACATCACTATCACCTGACTAACCATCCATGGCTGGACCAAAAATCAATTTAGGTTGGTCATCTTCAATATTAACCATGTCAGACGTAGGATCAAATTTAACCATTTTAACTATGTCAGAGTTGTAATGGCTATTTTTGACAAGTTCAGTAAGAGGGATTGACACTTTCAACTTTGAAATTTTAGTTACTAGATTGAAAGAGCTAGTTTTATCTACCTCCTTTTGGACATTGTCTCTCTTCTTGGGTAGATCCCTCAGCATTTGATCCTTCCTTTGGCTGTCATGATACTTGTTCAAAATGCTTGTAGATGGCTGCTTTGTTCTTCTTTGATTGTTTGCTACTAGCTCTTTACCTTTGCTTTGACCTCCTTGAGGAATTGATTTCTGTTGGGTGTCTTTTTGTTGTGATGTCCTTTTCTAAGTGATTGGGACATCTCTATTCCTCAAAGAATATTGATTCTGCTGATAACTGAGAGAATTCAAATATCCTCTTTCATAATCATTGGTTTGGGTTTCCAATGCATTATCGCTTGCCAGTATGTAGTCCTCATCTTTAGGCTCCTCCACTTTCTTGACATACTTCTCATCTTCAGTCAAGAAAATGGGATGGTGATCTTCCCTAAAGAAGTGATTTTCCTCAACAATTGGTTATGTTTCATCATCATATTCACCTTGAGCATAATTCTGCTACAAAGGAGTTTGAATAGGCTACTGAGGTGTCAATGCTTTGGAAGCCTTAGGCTCTCTTTGTTTTATCCTGTATTGAGGTTGCTACTGATTTCTAAAGTTAGGATTTCTAACTTGTGGCTCCGGAGATCTAGTTGAATTTATCATTAGGTCGACCATTCTGTCCATGGTTTTTATTAATGCATCAAGTTTCAAATTGGTAGAAGTGGAAGGTTCTTCTTTGATGGTCACTCCCTTTTCCGATTTCTCATGTTTCAAGTGCAATTTCTTGATCATCAAGTTTGCTTCCACACTTACTGCATTGTTCTGCATATCTTCAAGAGTTGTGGGATCCCTTTCCCTCAACTGATAGGCCATTTATGAATCAAAAGCATCCAGGTAATGTTGAAGTTCCAAATCTACTGGAGGTTTCATGTTGTTCAGAATAGAATTGTACACTTGACTGAATCTTATGGTGAATTCCTGAACCGTCTCATTAGGATTCCTCTTCAAGGTGTTGTATTTTGCCAAGATCTGAAACAGATTCTTCTTTTCCTGCCATCTGGCTAAAAAAAACTCATTGAGCTTGGCTGAAGAATTAATAGAGCCTGCTGCCAAACCACGGAACCATTTTTTCACGTCTCCGTAAAAACTTTGTGATATCAACCTCATTTTAGCATCATCTTCATCGACTTCCTCTAAGTCAATGAAATCAACCATCTTATCAATATGCTGCTGGGTTGTTACTCCTAGGCTACCATCAAATAAAGGAAGCCTCTGACCATAGGTTTGAGGTAATGTTGCCAACTAACCTGGTAACACCAAAGGTGAAAATCTCACCATAACTCCCAGAGAATGGTGGATGGAAACTGCAATGGGCTGTGTTGGTTGTGAAGAAGATGAAGGGAATGAAGTGGGTGTTTTTGGAGATGAAGTAGAGGGTATGGTAGAAGATAAGAGCTCAAATTGATATTGGATATAAGCCTTTTCAGCAGTGATCTGTAATTGATCCACTAGGCTTTGAAGTTTGTCAAAATTTGACCAAACCTCGTGCTCGAGTTTTAAAGACTGAGAAGAAGAAGAAGGTCAGTTAAACAATGACTTTGTGTCAGAAAGATATGAGTCAAAATTTATAGGATCGAAAAATTCTTCAATAAGACTAGACTTGGATTTTGATCAAAACAAGGATATCTCAAATTTAATGTCGAAAGGTATATCCTCGATACTATGCAGTTTATCTGGAAAGGAAGAGGTTCTTTCCAATTTATGTGTTTCAGTCTCGAGGAGGGAATTTAAGCTTTCTCAACAACCTCTTAGGGTTATAAACCAGAGAAGGAGGATTAGGGTCAGGGTTTGACTTGGTGTATCTTTTAGAAGCCAGTATCTTAACAAGGTCAGACTCAATAGGATCAGATCTAAGACTTTGAGCTAAACTTAGATTATTTATAAATGAAAGTCTTTAATAGTGAAATCTGAACTTGGTAATGATTAAGAGCTTACCAATAGGAGGAAGTGTTGTCTTTAGGGGGCCTAACCTAGGTTCAACATTACTTAGCCAAACAAATTGCTACACTACTAGCCCTTTCGGCATCAGCTCGCAGAGCGCGGACTGAAGTCTCATGCGAAGCAGTATTAGGGAATATTGGAACCAGGTTTCTGCACACAGAGATGGTTGTGATGATGGTTTATTCCGGCCATACCTACCTTCATGCATGTTGCTTAGCCATCTGTTCCACCTTTCAGTACCTTGAAAAAGGGTATAATTGGCTTTCCCACAACCCTAACCTGTAGTTCAAGGACTTCTGCGCTGCTAGGGTAGCAAACCGTGATATCTCCCAAACTAGGCTAAGTGTTTTACTTATCTTATTAACCAATCTTAGTTAGCTTCGTGTAAATAGATTTTCTTACTTGTGTTCACTTGACCAACACATTTACATACATTCGCGCATCATATAAGCATTATAAGTGAAATTCATACCCAACATAACAAGATGCATAAACAGGAAATAAAGACGCAGCAATTGTAGAATACTTCTCTTTATTGATAATTCTAGATGATTATAGACTCCACCCACCCTGGGCACTCAGCTGCAGGGGTCCGCACACTCAACTGTGGACTTCTACCCTAGGCCTCTACACACTCAACTATAGAGCCTCTACCTATGCTATGCCCCAAACTTAGACTTATACCTCCAAGCTATCTCTCATATATCATATCTTCGTGTGTCTATCTTCTATTCTTCCTATCAAACTACTTAGGGCTTAGTTCTATTTATATAATCCCATGGTCCACGAACCAAGGGTCGATCTTTTACAGCCGACATTAAATTTTCAAAATAAGGGCGGACAACCCTATGACTCTTTAACACCTACGCACTCTGTGACCACAAAATGCTGAGTCTTTACACTTGGATTACAAAATTTGGCCAAAATATGGGCATTTAGCCCCAAAAAAACCCTTGGGGTATCTCGCGCCCAACATGCCCCCAACACAAACATTGTGACTTGCCCTTGAGTCACTCTATAGACATAGAGATCTTAGCGCGAAGACCTCCCAGCTCCATTTGATGACCACAACCTCGACAGTGCACTGAGTGGCCACCTGCTGGACTTCTTCCACTCTTTGCTCGATGACTGCCACGAAACTTGCACCCTGAATCTTCTGTTGATTTTCCTGCAGTGTCATGAGCTTTCCTTCAATGGAAGCTGTGATCATATATGCCTCATCTATACATGGCTGTAGGCGCGCTTTTAGGACCTCCTCTTTGTGCTGAGCGACATCCACCTGTTCCTTAAGCACTTTTGCCTCCTGCATCTGTGCGAGCCTCTATGTAAGCACGACCATCTACACGGTCCCTTAGACCTCGTCATATCTTTGTTGTAGCTCGCGTGCCTCTGTCTCCAGGTGCTCTACATTCGGGCCCTCCTATAGGGTGGTCAGGACCTCGAATGACTGTTCAAAAAGTCGCGTGTAGTCTGCTACTGCACTGTCGACTGCCGCTATTGCTGTTGTAACAACGGTGGCATGATGTTCCCTAACTTCTAGTAGAGTTGAAGGTTGATCACTCAACTGCAATTCTGCAATCTGTAGTTTTCAACTCTAGCTGAATCCTGGCCATCTCTGTCCGAGCATTGCACACCCTTGTGGCCAACTTGCAAATGTTTGCCTCAACTGGTTCTTCTGCCTAAATGTCTAACTCCAGGACCATTCGGCAGACTTCCTCCACTACCTGAATGATTTTCTTATTCTGTTCCAATGCCTCGTTGTGCTGTAGGACCAACTACTCGATATTGATGCTCTGCTCGCTCATCACCTACAGAGAGTGACTCTCGTGGGCCCTAAGTTCCATGGTGACTCCATCCTACAAGAGGTTGAGTGTCTCTCGAGGGGGTGCGACCATATTCAATCCCACCCCTTTTAGGCTGCTGACCATGGGCTTGTCTGTAGGAATATACAGGGTAAGTTCCTCAGACAGAACACCAAAAGGACACTGCTCACAAACAGATCACATATCAATACACCAGTATTTTGACGTGGTTAAAACCCTCAGAGAGGGAAACAGTCCACGGCCTGTGCCAAC
>APFE030824904.1:0-13984 GCA_000404065.3 Pinus taeda | reverse complement strand
AAGTATTTCTTTATGGGAGGATGGATACTTGACCTCTGTGATATCAAAACTACCAGAAGCATATGCACATACAAGTTCTTTCTTTCCATGTTTTTGTAACAATGCTGCAGCCCATGTATGATCAGATGCATCTGTTTCAAGAATGAATGGAAGATTAGTAACAGGCAATCTCAGTTGAGGAAGTTCTCTAATATTGCTCTTTATGTTTCTTACTGTTGTTGTCATTTCATTGGACCATCCAATTTTTTCTTTCCTCAGCCTTTTCTCCAAAATATTAGTGTCTTCAGATTGCTTTTCATAGAACTGTCGGATGTAATTTAAGCAACCTAAAAATCTTTGAAGAATTTTTTTATCAAGGAGAATATCACGGAACTTTAAAAGATGGAGAAGGACATGAGGCTGGAGCTCGATATGGCCCTGTTCTATATGCAGTCCTAAGTAGTCTATTATGACTTTCCCAACTTGAAATTTCTCTTCTGAGTCAGATAGAACTAAAGCATGCTTGTATACCATTTCATAAAAGTTTTCTAAATGCCTCTTATGAGTATTTACATCCTTGCTAAACACAAGCAAATCATCAATATATACAATTACATATTCTACCCCTCCAAAAATATCTTCCATCCTTTTTTGGAATTCAGATGGAGCATTTTTTAATCCAAATGGCATGACTGTCCATTGATATTGGCCATGAGGAACTGTAAAGGCTGTTTTATACCTATCTTCTGGAAGAATGCCAAGTTGCCAAAAACCACTTTTGAGATCAAATTTGCTGAAAACATTGGCATTAGCTATTTTAGCAAGCAACAATTCTTTATTGGGAAGAGGATACCTGATAGGCATGAGAGCCTCATTCAATATTTTGTAATTTATTACCAACTTCTTCTTTCCATGTTTTTGCTCACTGTGTTTGTTGACATAGAAGGCTAGGCAGGCCCATGGACTTTTGGAAGGTTCAATCAAATTTTGTTGTAGCAGTTGTTGAATTTCTTGTTTGCACAAGTCTTGTTCAGTGGGTGACATATGATTAGCACTTGCTTTCTGTGCTTTAGGAACATACCCCTCTTTGTAAGGTAATGCTACAAAATATTTTTCCCTGGTCCAGAAAGCATCTGGCCTGCTTGCTGTGCAATCTTGGTGTAGCTTATCTGAGATTGCCTGTAATGTCTTTTGTTCGTGTATTTCTACATGTTTGAAAATTTTTTGAATCTTTGTAAGGTTCTGCATAGTGTCCTGCAAATTATCTTCTTCGCTGGGATCGACCTTTAGCTGGTATTCATTCTTTGCAGGAATTATAATTGGTCCGTCAATAGTGGTGAATGTAATAGAATCTTTTCCAAAGGTAACTGGGAGGAATCTTTTCAAAAAATCTTGCCCTAACAAGATATCTGATCCTGTATCAAAACTGTACAATGTAACATAAGTCTGTACATGATTCAAATAGACTGGTAAATCAGGAGATATATAGTTAATCTGCATCAATTCTTTATTTACAGCTCTGAAGGACAGTTTGGTAGGCTGCCAATAGTAGGAAGTAATTGCACCAAATTTGCAGCAACTGCACATTGCTCCAGAATCAATTTGTGCATCTAAAGTGTATTCCTTGACGTTTGGCAATTTTATTTTCAGAGGGATTACCACTTTATCTCCTATTCCCATGATGTTTACCAAATATACTTCTTTAGATTTCATGGGCATTTCTTCCGGAATATCCTTCAGCAGAATTCTTGCCAATTTGGAATTAACATCATCATATTCAAAAATAAGCTTTTGGAGTTTGCCTGATAATTGCAACATTTCTGATCTTGCTAAATTAATAGATGATTCCAAACTGCTAATTTTCTTCTTGAGAGTATTGATTTCATCCATACCTATATCTTGAGAGGCTTCTGTAATACTCAATGGTTTGAACATTGAATCAAACTCTCTTGCTTCGAAAAACTCATCCTCAGTAACCCTTTTGGAAGGCAATTGTTTTTCTAAACTCTCCAGCTTTTCTTTCAATCTTCTCCTGGTTGTTAACTGGGATGGTGCAAGCTGGGCTAACTGCGCCTTTATGTCATTAATATGATTCTGAAAATTATCTGTTTTATTGAAGGAAAACATCTTAATGTCAGCAATAAAAGTTTCATCAGAATCAGAGGAATCAGATTCTAACCTTATTTTGCTGATATTAGGCAAATCCTCAACGTCTGAATCAGAAGAATCACTGGATATTTCAAAATATTCTCCATCTGAGTGGGATATGAGATCCCAATCTTCTGGATTATGGACTGAAGTGAATACGTCCATGATTTTTAACTGTTTTTTATTCTTTTTGTCTTTGCATGCATTTGCATAATGGCCTTCTTTTCCACATATAAAACAGGTCACTCTTTTAGAAGGCTTTGCTCTTTTCCTAAATACTGTCCTCTTCTTTTGGGAAAATTTAAAAGGATAGAATTTCTTCCTAGGAGTATACTTGTCTGTCTTGCATGAACATGAAACTTTAAGCACCTTCTTTTTAGATTTGCTTCTACATCCAAAATCATAAGTTTCTGCAAAATTATTACACAACTTTGTACTAAAATGCATCTGCTTTTTGAAATTCTTTTTAGCCTTTTCTGATGCACATTCTCTTTGCAGAATTGAAACTATCATCTGATGTACGACAGCAAATGAAGAATTTTCAATTTGTACTTTGTTGGCCTCAATATACTGGTTAATCAAATCTGGAATTTTCCCTGGCATTGAAGCTATGTAATACCTTAGATAAGCAACACTGTGAGGATCTGCTGCTTGATAAAGGAGTTTTTGCATAACACAGTTATAATCATGTAAATAATCTATGTTACACAATCTTTGCGATAAAAAGAGTTGACCATGATGTGCTGAATTTTCTGGCACAACTCCATGAGTGGGAAAGGAAAAGGGGTTTGAGTAGAGTTCGGTTTCTGTTTTTGAGATTACACAAGTTTATAAAAATAAATGTTATTAATATTTATTTAAAATGTGAAATTAGAAATTATTAGAATAAGATTCATGTTATTAAAAAATACAGGGATGTAAATATGATTACATTTTAAAATTAATAATTATTTGTTTTGTTTTTTTATGAGATTTTTGACTAATAGTATGATTAAAAGAATTTGAATTTTTGGAAATAATTATTAATTAAGGAAAACGATCTAGTGTAAAAAAGAAACAAGAAATGAAAATAGATTATAGAGCCGAATGAGGATGAAATGAATGTGAAGGAGTAGGGGATATAAGGAATAGGAAGGGAATGGGTTTATAGAATATGATGATGGATAGAGGGTTTTCAGGAATGACTCACTTTATAGCCATTTCAGGAGCTTGGCCTATGGGAGGAGAAATAAGGTGTAGATAGTAGAATTTTGGCCCCGTCTAAATGAATAAAATATATAGAATTGTGGAAGGAATTAGGGTGTGTCTTGATTTCAGGAGCTTGGCATATGGGAGGAGTAATAAGGTGTAGATAGTAGAATTTTGGCCCCGTCTAAATGAATAAAATATATAGAATTGTGGGAGTCGTGTGTGATTGTCTACTTAAAAGGTGTGGCTATGCAATGTGTCACATAAGTGGTTTCTAAGGAAGGTGGAATCCATTCAACTATCTATGATAAGGATGATGAGGAGTTAAGGAAACTCCTTGTTATCATGTTCAATCATACATCCTCTTCACTGAAGCTTTTGACCCTTGACCCTTGTTCCTCACAAACTATCCGATAATAAATTATGCAATTCTTCATTTCTCTAATTATTATGCATTTTCCATTGACACTCTGTAATATTGATTGTTTTTGCAAATTTAGAACGCGTGGATTTCGACATCCATATAGGACATATATACCATATTCTCAATGTTTTTAATTATCACTCTTTCTTGGTGTGTGAATGGTTAATAATGGTCTCACTATCTATTTACGAGTTGTAATATCAATTAGTATAAATTTAGCTAAAATTTAATGTTAACTTGAAAATATTTCAAATATAAAACTTCTCATGTTAAAGAAACCCATGCAAAAATTAAATTGCGTAACTTTTGTAATAGAAAAGAATAAAATATCTTGTTGGCTTGAAAACTATTTTATTTTTTACAATTTAATAAAATCAATATGCCTTAAAGCTATATGTGTTTGCGTTATAGTTTATGATAAGTCTTAAGTGTTTATGTTATAGTTTTTGAGAAATCTTCATTGAAATTAAGTGTTTTCCCTTTCCTCTGTTTTAACCATATACCATTACTTTCTGTGTTCATTCTTATGCATCACATTTTCAAGCTCATAAAAATATTGAATCGGATCATATTTATTAAACATTTGTTAATATAGAAATGAATTTCCAGAATGTGTATCTTATTAGGACACATACATATATAAGCTTACCCACAACATAGATACCTCATTCACAATGTTTTCAATTTTCAATTTGTTTTCATTTATTTGTGTTTACAAGATGATATAGAAATTGATAGAAATTTATTTAAACTTTAATTTTAACATGGTCCCCGATTAAATATAAATCTTCTTGTATTACAAAGCTAGTGCAAATAAGATGGCCATTAAAACTGAATTTCTATACATATTGTAATAAAAGAGAATGGGAAGTCCATATACCATTAGCGTTATTTTTAGAACTATTTAACCTTTTATTATGGATGCGATGGCTTCCTAGGAGGTTGTTCCATCCTCCTCCCAAGTGTAATGCCTCATTTAAGTTACTGCAGGCGCTATGCCGTGGGTGCACGTAAGAGTACAAGTGGAGTATCTTCCTATAAATGGAATTTATGGGCCTAGTTTTGGAATATGAAGAGGTGAGTGCGAGTGGAGGTGAGGGTAGACCCTCAATCCCAATCCCCTGTTTCCCAATTTCTCTCTCGGTGGGTAATATTTTCTTGTTTTAAGAGGCGCTTTTGGTAAATAGAATTAACGTTGGTATCTGCATCAAGTGGTGCGACCTTTTTAGTCTTTTCACTGTACTGGTGTGTGGCTTCAGTCTTTCTAGAGTGCCGGTGAGAATACTATCGCCCATTACAGGTACTCTTTTCCAATGTTTTCTCTTGCATCACTCATTTGGTTGGTTTGTTCAATTTCTAGGTCTGTTTGTGATATCGCGGGTAATTGTCCAGTCCTCGGGGGTAAGTTCTATTAGTTGGATATCATTGGCTCCTGATTGGTTTGAGGTTTTGGGTTGCTTCAAGTTTGGTGGTATGATTTGAAGAAAGCTTGTTCTCTTGCCATTTTGTGAAATCTTTCAGTTCTTGGTGTTTGTTGACGGTGTTGCGCTGTTAGGGATTGATACATGCCTCTCTGTGTTATGTCAATGCGTAGGTAATTTTAACTGTTTGGCGGGGTATTGTGTAATATTGCGTGTCATGGTTACGGCAGTGACAGTGAGAAGATGGTGGAATTTGCACACCATTGGTGTGGAAATTTAGTGATGATATAATGGTTTTCAGGGTTGGGGTTCACGGTTCTATGTCTAGTCCTTCATCCTACTTTATAGGTCGAGGGTCTTTCAATTGTTTCCATAAGTGCTCCCTCTTAGTCGTGTTCATGCCTCTCATATAGAGAATTTGTAGCAGAAGGGGAGGAGGAAGAAATTTTACTGTAGCAAAGAAAAGGGTCTGCCCTTTTTCCTATGACTTCGTGGACACTTTCTTTGATGCAGTTCCTCCTGGGGGGAGGAAATAAATTCTACTGTTGGAATGTAAAGAGTGAGGGGATCGCTCGTATCACTCTGATTCTGAATTAGTTGCTAAATATATGGAATGGGTCCCTTCTCCTAGAATATTCAAGAGTAGGCAACACCATTTTTTGACTTCTATGACTTTACATCAACAAATGGATACCCTGTTAGGACCGATTTTAAAAAATAGGCAGGCTGAAAATTATAATGTATTCTCCTCATCAGAGGACATTAAACACATGATTCATAATCAAAGGTTCTATTTAGACAATCTAGATTCTTATTTAGCTCATGTTGAAGGCTTCCCTGTGAGCGATTCAACCTCTGGCGATCTTACAAACCTTGCGGATGATAGTGCACAAGCGCCGAATACTATACCTTCTTTTGATCATGAATATAGATACATGGTTTTGCTATCAATTTTGGCCTGCAAACTAAAACGTATGGCCTCTTCGAGGGGTTCCCAATTATATTTTGGTTCAGAAGTACCTTGTTTTGGAGCATATTTCTAGTTGCCAGTCTAGTTAATTATGTGGAGAGTTTTTTCTCTGTCACTTTTTCTGGTTATCGCTGTGGATGGATGGTGTTATCGATGTATCTTGTGTTTTATGGTTGGATGTCATATCTTGTTGTTTCTCTGGGCTATGAATTGGGAATTGAGATTATGGCTCCTGCTGTTGTATTTTTGACACGCCTGTGCTTTACCTGCAATTGGATATGGATAAATGTGTGTACGTTGGATAACCCTCTATTCATGTAGGATCCTATGTGTTGTGAGTTTATTGGTGTGTGATATTTCTATGGCCGTGCGTGCATTATGGCTAATTCTTGCTTGTTCTACGGTCCACTAGAACCGTCGGTATTTTTTTGTGGTTGATTTGTTCTTGTGGGTGCCTATACATTATGAGTTTCTCGGCGGTGGATCTTTTTGTGGCTCTAGGAAAATTATGGAAACTTCCTCTTTATTCTGATGACCAATGACACTATGGTTATTTGGTTTATGCTCTGAATTGTGAAAATATATGGTTATGGAGATACACTCCCATTTGGTAGCTGGTGCCAGGTCTTTCTTGCAATTTATACATCGTTATGTTGCTTCTTGTCAATGGAGAAGGGTGATACTTTTCGTGGCTTATTGGCACTGTGTTTTGAAACTTTTCTTATGTATCTATGATGGGATTGGATAGGTGTGTGGTGTTGTGTGTTGTTAAACTGAAGAGAGAAATACTGCTCCGTGTCTTTTTTATATGGGGGTATTTGGGATCTTTCTCTTTCCTATGTATTTCTGGGCGGAACCTGAAAAGGATAACTTTGTAACCCTTTTTTGTTAATGAAATCCAAGAGTTTCAATTTACAGAAAAAATAAAAATAAACACTATTTAACCTTTATAATTTATAGAATTAAATATGCATTATCTAAAGTATATAGACAATCTCTAGAATTTTATCCCAAACTAAATGAAAATCCCATTTGCAATGCCCATCACATTTCTTTTGTTTTTGTTTGGTTCACTATATCGAAGACCACTAGGTACATCCAGAGAAAACCCACCCGTGTCTAGGCGAGCTGATTTTCATTCATGTAGAAATTAATCCCAAGGATCGAGCATGTCAATCTTGGAGGGAATATAGCCTCGGTGGGGAGGATAAGAGTGATCCCTACCTACCACCGGAGCTACACCCACTTGACAACACCCATCGAAAATACCAAAAATAAAATTATTCCATGTATCAATGAAAGTAAAATTACGCAAGTAATGTAAATGTTATACATTTTGAGAAATTATCATTAATATTGCCTCTTTTCCCTTTCACTTTTCTTAACCATATATCATCCCCTTGAAAGATGTTTCACAATTATTATCTGTAACTCGAAAGGTGAGAGACTGTAAAAGTGTTTGTTTCAATGTATATGTAAATAATTTTACTTATTTTCTCGATCATTTCAATTCTCGAGTTAACATTGTCCAATTGATTAATATTAGTATAAACCCCAACATAAATTTTCACGGTGCAGTTCTTGCAAAGATAATTCAATTTAATATTAGGTTTTCCGCCTTCAATTCCCTTCATTTGTGGTAGTTGGAAAATACCTACATTACCTTAATATAGTTATATAGTATATACTTTTTATAATAATTTGAATATAGTATTATATTACAACTTTGATATAAATTTTTATTATATTTTTTCTCCAAAGGAAAAAAATTCGTAACTTCATTTAATATTTCGAAAAAAAAAGAAAAAAATTACATTTTCCTTATTCTAAAAGCATTCAGCAGGAGCAACCTTTCGCAAGCGCAGAAAAGAAACTAAATAACATTTTATATTGGAAATTATATGTTTTAATGTATAGTTTTTTATTTTTATTTCTCTATATGATTTCAATATAATTTCATTTTATATGATTTTAACCACAATCTAAAACTATATTGTATTCTATATTAAAATTGTATTAATTATAATTAGTATGCTTTCGTAACTATAACTAATCATAACATAATTATAAATAAAATGATAATATTAATTAATTACTTAATATCATAAAATTAGCCAATTTCCAAAAACAGTTATGAATTGATTAATTTTCATCACTATCTTCATATTTTGAGATTAATAATAATTTTTAAGCATTAAGAAGAATAAATTAATTTATTTTATGGAATCTTTTCAAGAAGAAAAGAGCGTACCGGGGACGAAAAGAAGGACTAAATTTATAGACATCTTCTAGATCAAAATTATTAAGGTGTTTCTTGAATTCAAGAGATCCACACATGGGGGGAGTAAGAAGGGGCGCATGGTAGGATTTTAGCTTGGCCAAAATGAATAGAATGTTTAAACTTGTGGGAGTGATGTGGTTTTTTTGACTTAAATACGTGGGTGTGGGTTCTATAATGTGTAGCATTTGTGCTTTTCGATGCACGTTTTTACTTCTATAAGTTTTTTCCTTTTAAAAAGAAATTTATTTTCGTTAAATGATGTCGTGGGGATGGTTGATAGAAATGTTGTTATCCTCTCCACCTGGGTTCAAATCCTGCATGTGACATGTTGAATTCATAACGAGTATACCCTCTCAATGGCGTTGAGACTTGTTGTCCGAGATTCCTCAAGACTAAAACATGTTAAAAGAAATTGTTTCATTGGTTTCATAAATAACCTTACTCAACATCACCCCATTTTTCTTATGGGAAAGGGATGTCTACGGGGGAACCGATACTACGATGGGAATTTTTAAGCATTTCTATCTTCTAAACGACCCATTTCTTTTAGAAAATTAGGAAACTCTCCAATTTTGTTCATGGAGGTGTATGGTTATTTTAGATCTATTATATCGTCCAACGAGATACAGTTATCTACATTTTAAATCGAACAATGTCCAAATTGATAAGGATCCAATAGGAAATCCCAATAATTTATGGGAAGATTTGAGGACCCGATCAAAAATTTCTCCTCGCAAAAATTCCTTGAGTTTGGGAGTTAGTAGAAGAGAGATATATAGAACCTTGATTTCATACTTTTACTTTTACTAAAAATATTGTTGTCAAGATACATTGTCTTGGATTAATACTAACAGGGTTGTGCTAGAAAATTTTATTTTGGCTAGAAAAATATTAGAAAATATAAGTTGAAAGCCTAGGTTTGATTTCATCTAATTTCTATGTTTGATGTGCAATTTGAATGTGTAGGATATTTTCTTGCATATTCTCTGAAGTTGGTAGGTTGCACAACATAACAAAACAACGAAATTGAAGCAACCGTCCAACGATACATTATACAACGCAATATCTTCTCCATTCCTTTGCTTTTTTTGCGTTGTCGATTACATTTTTGGCTTAGCATTATGAAATATTGTCCGCAGTGTTGTCTTTTGCATGTTTAAAATGCATATCGCGATTTGGGCATCGGTGTATCTTTCTTTAGATTAATTTTTATTAGTGTTTCACACCCATACTATTTCTTTACTAAACATTATCACTGAACCTTGATGTCCACACATATTGTCTTGGATCAATACTAAGAGGGTTGTGCTAGAAAATATTGTTTTGACTAGAAAATATTAGAAAACATAAGTTGAATGCCAAAGTTTGAGTTCATTCAATTTCTATGTTCAATGTGCAATTTGAATGCGTAGGTTTTATTTCTCGCGTATTCTCTGAAGATGGTGGGATGCACAGCATAAAACAACAACCAAACTAAAGCGACCATCAAATGATAATTTATACAACAAAATATATCCTTCATTTCTCTCCCTTTTTCTGCATTTTCAATTACATTTTTTCTTAACATTACAAAAGATTAGACATAGCATTGTCTTTTGCATATCTAAAATACATATCTCGATTGGGGAATCGATATATGTTTATAGAAATTATTTTTTATTAGTGTTTCGCACCCATACTCTTTCCTTACTAAACACTATCAAACATTGGCACGTTGTCTCTTTTGTGCTCTTTAAGATAACACGTTCACAATTGTTTTAATGATCATTCTTGCTTCACAAGTGATTGGTTAATGCTTGATTACTTTTCTTTTTACAAGTTGAAATATAAATTAATATAATTTTATGTGGACCTTAATTTTGACATAAAATTCCTTTGGATATATTCATGAGGTACTCTAAAAGAACATGAAAATAAGTTCACCATTAAATATTTTTTTTGTTTTTGTTTTTTTTTTATTATAAAAATTAAATAGAAAATGATATAGTGTTTGGTGTTGTTCTTAAAACCATTTGACTTTTTATAAATTATATTATTTCAAATTTTTTGTTCCTACTTAAAATTAAAATCACAACTTTCAACTCAGATCACAAATATTATGCAGTGTTGTTGCACAAAAGAAACTACATAATTAATTTATATGTTATACATAAATTAAAAAAACCATTATTGCAATTTACTTTTTTTTGTTTACTCTTTTTGATAGTATATCATCGATTACTTTTTTTTTTGTTTACTCTTTTTAATAGTATATCATCGATTTCAAAGAGGATTAACCATAGCTATGTGTAATTCAAAAGGTGAGGGATCACGAATTGAGATGGGAGAAAGTATTTACTTGAATTAAAGTCGTGAGTTTCAATGCATATATAAATGATTTTACTTGTTTATGGCATCATTCAATGCCCCTCGTGATATTGATATTTTAAAGATAAATAATCAATTTTAGACACTGAGAAAAGTAAAAGTGTTTATTTTATTAGTTGCCACGGCCGACCCCCACGACCTTGATTCCATACATTATAGTGACTATAGTTGCCACGGCCGCAGCCACGACCTTGATTCCATCCATTAGCCGAAGAACTGTGATACCTCACTGTATCTACGTTCTGATGGCCTAGAGTTGCAAAATTTCCTTCTCCGCCTATCGCCCGTCCACGCCCACGGCCTCTCCCACCGCGACGCCCACGAACTTGAATCCATCCGTTATCTAAAGAAGAATTATCGGTGGTGTTCTGAGAGCTTAGAGTTGCAACATGTTCTTCTGATGTCGTCGTTGCCCATCCACGCCCACGCCCACGCCCACGCCCACGCCCACACCCTCTACCGCTGCTATTTTGTGTAGAAGCTTCTCCAGGCTCAAGCCCATACTCATATTCATCACATGAAACTTGTGGATTTAGCTCATCAGAATCTTCTCCCTCATGCTCATATTCCTCACCTGCAATTAGCGGCTTTACTTGATCTTGACCAGCATGGAGAGGTGGTTGATAACCTGCAGATGATGTGTTGAGTTGTGTCCTAGATAGCGTAATTGATATCGTGGATACCTATCTGGTCATTTCCAAAGTCGATAGGCCTTCTTCCAGAGGTTCCCAAATAGTGTTTATATCAGCAAAACCTATTTCTGTATTCTGATGGAGTCCAGGGAATCTCCTCTTTATCATCTCTGCAATTGTTACAGTCTTGCTTTTTGCTCTTCCCATTCCCTTCAAGATAATGTGAGATGCACCTTTCTCTTCCAGTAATGTAATTTCATATCCAACGCACTTCCCGAGCATCCCCACTGCCATGATACGAATCTCGTTTTCGCTTTTGGCAACAGTGGGGCCAGAATTCTCCACTCTTCGATATTTATCCGTGGTGATGATTATGACAAAGCAAAGGGAATTCGATCTCCACCGTAAAACCCTATTCCCTCCCTCTGCAACTTAAATAAATTCGCAAAAGCCACTGATATCCCAACGGAAAACACACAGTTAAGTTAATGGCACTGATATCCCAATAACATGAGGAATATTAGTTACCGAATAAACATCCAAAGAATAAACGATTGGCATAAAATATATATTTATGGGCACAGAACCATGGACAGCCGACTTCACTCGACCTGCATAATTAGAGGACGTATTTGGTGTTGAATTTGTAATTTCAACCGCGCATGGGCCAGCATTTAATACACCTCAAAACCACCCAGCAAAACCACAAACCCACTTGAGGCATATCGCACCGCTTTTGGTTGAAGGCAGTTTCCGTACACAAGAGCTCCTATACAACTTGGAGTTGACGCGTGGATGAGGCGTGACATCAGCCTCTGACATTTATTGGAAGGTAAATGTCGACTAAAAAGGGCCTTCCGATATTCATCTCCTTCGTCCGATGTGCTCCAGCATCCTCCACCGTTGATCTTTCAAAGGTACATAGTGGAGTAAAGTTCGGTGAAAAAGGCCTTCCGATATTCACCTCAACCGTTCAATTCGAGGAGGTCAAATCAACGGTTGACGGGCATCTGAACCTGCATACGGCCAACTTTAAAGGCTTAGCATGGAGTAAAATTAAGTTTTATTTTGACCATACCTTTATTAAAAGAACTGTCATATGCGTAGGTGGATTATTAAATTTTTGTTTACGGCAAGTATGGGCATAAATTAAATAATGGCATGGGCTATGTCATATAGTGTTAATTTTATTGTTTTTTAATTTTTACGGTCGTAAGTTTGTTTTTAATAGAACAAGTAAAAACATATATTTGTTGACCATTTTTTTTGGTAAGTGTAAGAAATGTAAAAATGCACAATAGTGCAGGAGCGAAGAAGGCGAATATGTGAATGAAGAAAACCAGGGGAGGTTTGTATCAAAACTATGAATTGTTTCGCACGGCAGTGAAAAGGTAAAACAGTAAATCCTTGTAATCTTTTTTTCACACAACAGTGAATCTGAATGAAATTTTTACACACAGTGGTGTAAAATTTCAAAGGAGACAGAGTAATTTCTTTTGTAATGTTTGGTGAATCCCTCTGAGTGAAAGAGGATGAATATGTATCAGTGAATTTTTGTTTTAATGGATAGAAATCATTTTATGGTGGTGTAATACTCTGTTCTTCAGTAAAAAAAAAATTAAAATCTTCCTTCTGCACAAAAGATCCTGGAGTAAAGAAAACAGGGCATTGCTTCTGTGTGTTTTATTTTTGGGTTTTTGGGATTTTACCAAAAAAAAAAAAAATCCCCAACAATGGTATCAGAGCAGGCTTAGGCTCTTTGAAGGTGACAAAGAAGCTGAAGGAAGGAGTCTTTTGTTGCAGCAGTCAGTTGTTTTAAAAGATACAGTCAAGAAATTGAAGTATAACTAAGGATGCAAGGAATGGCCAGCACAAGCACTGGTATGGGTATGTTTAACACCCAGCTCCCACAGTTTAATGGGAAGAACTATGACTATTGGGCAATAACCATGAGAGCCCTGTTTGCCTGTCAAGACTTATGGGAATTAGTTCAAGATGGTTATGAAGAACCAGCAGATGAAAATGAGTTCAATAGATTAACTCCAGGAGAGAAGGATCTACTGAAGAGAAATAGGAAGAAGGACTCAAAAGCCCTTGTATTTTTCTATCAAGCAGTGGACCAGAGTGTGTTTCCAAGGATAGAAGTAGCTAAGACATCCAAAGAAGCATGGAAAACCCTCAAGACAGCCTATCAAGGCATGGAGAGAGTGAAGACAGCAAAACTACAGTTGCTGAGGAGAGATTTTGAAAATCTGTGCATGAAGGAGTCAGACAACATTGACTCATTCTTCACACATGTAATTGGTCTGATCACACAGATGAGGACTCATGGAGAAACCATTGAATAAAGGAGGATTGTGGAGAAAATATTGAGGGTCTTACCCTCAAAGTTTGATGCTATTGTCACCACCATTGAAGAGACAAAGGATCTCTCAAACTTTTCAGTTGATGAGCTAAATGCATCACTGATAACACATGAGCAGAGATTGAGTAGGAATCAGAACTCATCTCTAGAGCAAGCCTTCAAGACCCAGATGTCATTTGGAAGAGGAAGAGGTCAAGGCAGAGGAAACA
>APFE030824903.1:0-28065 GCA_000404065.3 Pinus taeda | reverse complement strand
CTCTTCTTCATGAGTCATGCTAGAGCTTTCAGGTTGCTTACTAGGTGTTTCCATTTTATTTCTTCAGGGCATTAATTACTGATAATAATGCTTCACTATGCCCTTTGAATTCCTTCAAACTAATTTTTCAAACCAAACTTATGCAAAAATTTAAAAAAACTACACACTGTTTTTCACTTTGTAGGAGCTCTATATTGAAACGACTGCAACTTTGTAATTTCAGATCTTCAAGGTTTGAAATTATGACTTGCAGTATCACTTTGTGCCTTCTTTCCAATTCCACCAGTCTAATCGAATTTGGATTCTTCAAGAAAGAGTTATGCCCCACCTCCCAAGACGACTTTCTTATATACTTTTTCAGTAGAGCGAACTTGTACGAAGTGCCACGTATTACTGTTTTGACCTTCGGACCTAAAAAAAATACACATAACAGTAAAGTAAATCCTCTTTCTGTAGCTTCTTATGAAATTTCGATCTCATTCTAAGAGAGAAATTTATGACAATTTTCCCAAGGTCACATATTTATAATGTAATTCGGGAGTCTGCAAAAACCCTAACTTTCGTAGATTATATCTCCGAACATATAGCAAGACAAGATTTGAAATTCAAACCCTAGATGCACTGAGATTTCGGTTCAAATGGGTTTTAATTTCAGAGTCTGAACCTTCGCAAAAACCCTAACTTCATCAGATCATAGCTACTAAAATATAGCGAGACAAGTTCTGAAATTCGGACCCGAGGTTCAAACCAATTTATTCTCAAATGGTTTTTTTTTTTTATTTGTAGTGAAAAAGTTATGTAGACAATTCCATGATGACCTGTTTGGAGCAGCGAAACCCTAGAATCCAAAGCTCTGATACCAAATGTTATGAAACCATCTCACAAAAAGGTAGAAAAGAAAGATCAACGCCTTATAATTCAGCCTCTTCGAGGGGTCAACCTCCTTTGCATTACACAAATGAACAATTCTTGGATGATACAAATGACAAAACCTCCTTTATATATATAGGAGTCTAAGGGGTCACAATATAACCAAAGTCGACCTAACAATAATAATATAAGGGCACAAACATAAAAGTAGTGGGCTTCTATGGGGCACAATAATAACAATAAGGGATACAATGACAATAGCAATGGGGGAATCACTAGTATTATAGGGACCTAACAATATATTTCACTAACTATTTTTACTAATGTTGATTGGGAAGGTGATGTAGATGATCGAAAGAGCACTAGTGGTGGTGTTTTCTTTCTTGGTGAATGTCTAGTTTCATGGTTCAGTAGGACGCAAGCTTCAATATCTCTTTCTACTGTTGAAGTAGAATACATAACAACAACTTCTTGTTGCACTCAACTCTTATGGAAAACAATGCAAAACCAAGGCTTGGGAACCCCTTTCTCTCTCCTCATTGGCAGACGCATGGTAGTATTTTATTGGCGCATGATGACATCAACATGTCAATGTCCGTTAGGGGACATGTAGCATGCGTTTTCAACGTTTTCATATGGTTGAAGGGGCCAAATATGAACGACACATGTCACCACTCAAATGACACCATGTGGAATTAGTGATGTGAGCATGACATCACCTTGGAAGGGCCTCCTTGGAAGGTTTTAAGAGGTGCACAAGCTATGGTGCCTATGCTGATTCATCACAGGGCAATAGTGGTAGTTGGCGTTGGGGCCAAGAACCAATAATAGAAGGCCTGGGATATGTAACCCTAGAGGCGCTACCCTGGAAGAAAATTAAAAGGTGCAAGGAGAAGACATTGGGGCTGACTTAGTGCCGAGACATGGTGGCATGCAAAGCTGGAGTTGACAACCAATGAGAAGCATGCCCAAGAAATGTCACCTTAGACGCATTTTTAAAAGCACGTTGGGAAATAAATTGGGGGCTAAATCACAAGCACCAGGAATTGTGTGTATGGGGCATTAGAGACCAAGGGCGTAGGAGGCACTACAAAAGAACTTGAAGCCCTCAGGACTAAAAAGCAATGGGTCCAACAAAATAATAATTGGTATTTTTAGAAGCACTTTGACCTATGTTTGGAGGCTTCGTATGAATAGGTCGACAACATTACAATTTGGTGTTTATGCTAAATAAAGAACAATGCTAAAAAGATTTTATAAAAGGCATGAATGAGTTGGAATTTCTGATGGTGGCATGGATATATTTTGAGGAACATTTGGCTGAAAAGCTAAGTTTGGAGATGCACCAAATTTAGAATAACCATTGTTAAATCCTATAAAAATTCAAGAATAGAAAATTTGAGTAGTTAAGCTCATTTTTTCTTGCAGAAACAGGAAAGGATAGTTATAAGACTTGAAGAGAAGAATTAGAAAACTTGACAGAAGCAAGATGAAGACAAAAATAAAGATTCATGCAAGCATTAAAGTACACAATAACTAAATTTAAAGGGCTAAAAATATCAATTAAAATTCTTTAAAAGCATATTCGAATTCGTAAGTTGATAGAGTAGTGAGTGTGTGAGACAGAATGATGTCACTGGTGTGTTTGGTGATTTGATCAATGATAAGAGATTGTTGAAGATGTTTGTATGGTGGTTTTGGTGAGTTGTTGAAGAGAGAAATTTATTTGTTTATGTAAGGAACCGGCCTTCATGATTTGAGTATGAAAAATGTATGAAAGATGAACCATTGAGGTCAGACAAGTTTTAGGTTACAAGGCATGAGTTGTAGCTCCTTCGGTAGTTGTTAATAAAATTTAGGGTTTGGATATCCTTTCAATGGTAGTTGATAAACTTAGAGGTTGTAACTCTTTTCATTTGTAGTTGATAAATAAGGGAGTAGTAGCTTCCTTCTGGTTGTAGCCGGAGAACTTTGTAACAACAAGTAGAAACTTTCCTCTCTGAAGTAAATTGAAGAAACAATTTGAAGAATCTATGAGTGTTCTCTTTGTGTTACTTATTTTGATTCTTACCATGTTCATATGAATTAATTTATGAAGTAACAACAATGTCAAGACCGAATCTCCACTCTAGGGTGAATGATATGTGTTGTATTCATGATGTTCTATTACATGATTTCGTTGTTTCTATAGTCACTATAATGTAACCATAACTGATATGTGGATTGCATTGTAAATTATGTACTATTGATGCATATTCCTTAATATCTATGTGTTTTCAATGTTGGTGGGAGTGTAAAGTACTATGTGATCTTGGTAATAGAAGTTGCTAGCAAATGCTTAGTTAAATTAAAAATACTTATTTTCTTATTGTTATAATCCAAGACTTCACTGCATTATTGATGGTTTATTATTAAAAAGAAAAATTTGTGTCATAGGGAAAGTTCCTACAAATAAGGTCACTCCTACAAGCAATATAATTAAACAGAGAAGAATGTTCTAACCAAGCCACAAATTTATCTTGATAAACCAAATGATAAGCATAAACACCATGAAAATCCCTCATAAATGTGCATTCATCAGTATTTTCATTCACAAAAATCTCACAATAAAACTTAAACTTCTTATTAGCAGGAGAGCTTGTTAGATAAGACTCCAACCAATCAGTGATTCGATCATGATATTCAAAATGAGAAACTTTAGAAGTTTGAAAAACATTCAAAGATGAGTATTCATTAGATGAGAGAGTACTAGGAGAAGAATCTTGTGAACAAAATATAATCTTATCTTGTCCAAGGATCTTGCCAAGATCGCGAGGACTTGACATAATGATCAACAGAAGCTGAAGTGCCTCAACCTCTTGACAAGTCTCTAAACTTTCAAATGGTGGATGATCAAATTTTGGTGGCTTAGAAAAATCAACAGGTGAATGTGAAAAACTATCATTAGATGTATCAATGAAGACATTGTCAATAGGATTACAACTTTTAAAGCCACCAATTTGATTAGACTTAACATTTAACACATGAGACTTTTCATGGATTAAGGATTGGAATGAATCAATCAAAGGACTTTCTTGGACTTTCATAGACATATAATATTCCTCTTAATTTGTTAAAGATTTCAAATTAGAAGGGACATAAGGAATGGATTCATTCATTTCATCTTCTAATAATGAAACAACACTATCATGTACCTATTTGCAATCAAGACTAGTAGAATAAAGGTCTAAAGGAATCAATGGTATAACAAATTCATCAAACAAATCAGGACAATGTGTAGTGTGTTAAGGATGAAGGAAGATGAAATGAATAAGGTGAAGAAACTCAAATTCTCCACATCCACACCAGCCTAAAGAAGCCATGGATCTGCACACATATTATGCTCTATAGGGTCATTTGAACATCCACCATCATCCAAGACAAGGCCTTGGTCATGGTAGGGAGGCAGAAGTAAGAGAATATCTCGGGGAGATGGAAGGTTAACTAAATCAATAGAGCTTTCATCAACATGAAAATCAAAGGATCAATATACCAATATGATTTTCAGTTTGAGTTTGCTCCACTTCAACAGAGTTTATTTAAGCTATGGGATCAAGACAACTCTTCTCTTTTTCATGCAAAGTTTCCTTAGTACCTGATTCATTGTCAACAAAGATTTTCATGTTAGTATAAGAATCACTTTCATTTGATAATGAAGGTGAAGGAGGATAAGGGAATAGAGGGAACCATTTCCACCTCCGGTCTGAGCTTTTCTTTGACTTGCACCCAAAACAAAAGTAGGAACAATGAAAGTAGGGGACAAAATACTTGAATCCTCTATTTATAACTATCAATGTTCAATTTAGATTTAGATTCTCTCTCAGAAAATCCAACTAGACATGGAAAATTTCTTATTAGATGATACCAATCCTTATCTTTCTTAGAAATTTTATAGCAGATGTTGAGAAATCTCTTGGAAACATCATCCACTGACTCATCCAGTCTCATTTTGAGTTCATCAATTTCCTTAAATAAATCCTTAGAATTAGGCTCTTGAAAGACAAACATAACTCATCAATGAACTAATTAAAAGAATGGATAGATGCAAGCGGTAAGGTCTTATACCATGACTTGACATGACCTTAGAAAGTAAGATTGAAAATTCCACATATTGCATTATCATAACACACATGGTTAGAGATACAACTTTGAATAAATTGAAGGACATACTTAGATGCAAATACTTCACCCTCACCATCAAACTTAATTTTTGACAAGAGATTGATTATCTTCTTAGGGATTAAAATTATTTTACTTCTAAAAAAAACTCAGAAGATGGATTTGGGAAAGATCCATTTCAAGATCAAAGACTTAAAACCAGAATCCACAGGGTCAGCTTGTCATTTGCCCTCCTTCTAACACAAAATATGTTGACGATGTTGGATATTCCACCAACAGTAGGGGGTCTCCCTAGTATAAAGTCCCAATTAGAACTCACATCGTTTGAGATATAAGCTCCATCCGGTTTGTGGGCCCAACTACCACCATGTGTGTGTTTTATCTTGGTTATCAAATGCAGATACGTATGTGAGAATTATTATAAAATGTCAAAAGAATGAGGATGAAATCAACCTTCAATTGATAGTTTGTGGAACAAATTACAAGAAAGTAACAACCGAGTAATGAGGAGTATGCCTTAAGAAAAAATCAGATAGTTGAGACTAACTAAGACATACACAATATTGAAATTTCTAGAAACCAATTGCAAATTAGTTCACAATTAACTACTAGAATTTGTGTGAAATGAAGAGTAGAGATTCAAAGCAAACATACTCGTTGCATGCAACAAATTAGTTCATAAACATGTAACTAATATATAAACACACATGCATAAATGATTGGAATACTATTTAGCTAATATAACCAATAGAGGAATGCACATAAATAAATGCATGAAATAAAAAAACTTCTCATTAACATTGTTGCCCATTCAAATACATGTACCAAGAGCTCCTCAAAATCCAATGGTGGAATGAAGACTATTCATACCATCTTTCAGACAAACTAGCCTCACAATCAATCATCTGACAAGTTACGAAGAGGATAATGCTTTCATCTCCCCAAGCACAAAATAACTATCTAATTACTAGCCTAGCTTAAGTGCTAAAAGTCCCTTTGAATGGGGCATGAGGTTATATTTATAGAGATGGAGGGATGACGTTTCACCTTCCTCATGACCTTTCAATGCCCCATGACTCTTCCACTTCTCTAGGACCCTTTATAATTCCTTATGACCTTTAATATCCCCTTTTGGCCTTTTCCATGGTTTTAATATTTGTCATTTTATGAAAAAACAATATATTTACAATACAATACGATGAGATTCAATGAGTTTTGACATAACATCTTGTGAGAAAGATATAGCACCTTAGGAAACTTGTTGATGTCTCTGTTATGTCCAAAGGTCACCTTGGTGCTGAGTTGACTATTCAATGATTATCATTGATTGAACTCATGCCTTTATGTGTTGTTTAGAGGTACCTCGCCAACAACTCCTCTGCAATTTTGACTAGCCCTAAAACATAAAACCAATAATCACAATGCAAGATGATATTCGTTATTACAATAAAACAAGAAATGAATTATCATAAATAAAATGGATTAATGCAATTAGTACTAAGAGGTCAATAGTATTCCACATCTTTAAACATCTATTTTCATCTTAATGTTGGAATTAATCCATCAATTACATTCTTATGGCTCTAGCCTTGGACTATGCTTCAATGTAGTCTTCCCCAACTTTGATCATCGTGTCAATTTTTACTTGGCTCAATCTTTTCTTGTTATTTGTCATGGTGACCCTCTTATTGTGACTTTAGCATGATTTTAATAATTTCATTGTTGCATTGAATACTTTCTCTAATCAAATTTCTTTGATTATAGTCTTGAACACAACCTTTATAATCTAGCCTATATAATCTATTTCTAGTGATCGATATGTATATTTTCAACTCCATGTGTGTTGTTCCCGCAACTTAATGTTTGTATCATCATTCAAAAATATTGCTTGGATATAATTTCAACACGTTGAAATATGTTCTATTCCCAACACAACTCACACTTATAATACTACTTTGCAATGCATTTATCATCCTTTCAATGCTTGTATTATCCTCTCTTTAACGCATTATATTTCCATCCTTACAACGCAATAAATTTCGATATCCACTTAATGTAATGATTTATCCCTTCAACGCTACATTCGTATTTTCTTCCAAACGTTACTTTGAATGGTTATCAAAGAAACCTATTAACTGGTCCTCCCTTACATTTAATTTTTACATCTTTGCATTTGATGCACTTTGCCTTGCTAGGAGACAAATCGACATTGCACTTTGATATGCGAACTGAGAGGTGACTATAGTGATTACAGCGACAGAGAGTTCAATAATAGGAGGCTGAGACTTATCAAATTGATTTTCACTATTGTGATTGTGATTCTGTAGGGGCAGGGGTTTTAGCAATAAGAGAAACCTTGTTGGCTTCTCTACATTGTGCTAATGCAATAGCACTAGTGCGCCGATGCTTGTTATCGCATTATCGCACTCTAGTAATACAAGGTTTAACCCCTTTGTCTTACACCACGCACTTGTGATTTTGGCTCTTTCTGATAATATATGTTATGCCCTTTATAATCACATTCGCACAATATTGAAAGGTCCTTTTGCACAATCCTTTTAACTCCAATATCCCTGTGAGTACTATGGAGAGTTTTAATATTCTTTGGATCGTTCTTGCAAAAGCTCTTTTAGGGTTTCGTTTTCGTTACATGTGCCATGTATTTTCACATAATCTCCCATGGCGTGCGCTATATTTGACATGGTTCATGTCTCATGCTCTTAACATAGTTTTATTGTACGCTTTTGTTGGAGCCCTATCACATATATTTGATTTAACTTCTCACTTGAGCGCATTGTTGCATTCTTTTATAATACGGTATTATCACATTTCTTTAACCCTTATCGCATGAGCTCTAATATGTAATATTGCACAACAATGATCTAGTTTGGTCGCATTATTTGACTGTGCTAATGTATTACCTTGTTTGTTGTGTTTGATAAACATTTGACGGAGTGTGGATGCAACTTTTCCGTAGTTCCCAATGTGATTATCATATGTTGGGATAACCTTTTATTAAACCATCTCATTGTAGCTTTACATAGTCTCTCAACGCCACTTTGTATGGTTTCAATCGCTCTTTTATAACAATGTTATCCCTTTTGTGTGCAACATATTTCTTGTATATCCTACAATCACAAGGCATTGCATTGTATTATATTAACTGCCTCTCAATGCATTGTAGTATCCATTTGCATTATATTTTAATTTGTTGCAGCGTTGGATCCATGATTCCATTACAACACTTGATACGGTATAATGTAGCTCTGTAATGCGTAGTATTTAAACACATTGTAATCCTCTGCAACACATGGGGTCCAGCGAGGCACGTCAATAAGTCAAAAGCAACCTGCAATCAAGATAAGTTCAGCCCAGCGCATTCGTCATATTACTTATAACATCCTTTCAACGTTGCTTCTTTATGATGATGGTATTCCACCACTAGTGATGGGACCAACAACAACTTAATATAATATTTAATGCACAACTTGTGATATATTATTTAAGTCATAGCTCTCCAAGGCCCCATTTGAAATATAAAATATAAACTTTATAACTCAATTTATTATCCTTTATCATTGCCTTTATGTGCAACGTTTGGTTCATTCAATCCGTTGTAACGATGTTTAAGCTAACTCTTTGCGCCACTGGGATACAATAATTCATATGTATTGTCATACAACCTTTCGCATAATTATATATGTATCTCATCGCAGCGTTGCATTGCAATAATTCATATGTATTGTCATACAACCTTTCGCATAATTATATATGTATCTCATCGCAGCGTTGCATTGTTTGGTGTAGTCACCCGCATGCTTGACTATTGAAACTTCTCCTACACCATGAGCCACAACCTTCGTATAAATTTGCTAGGTCTCAATACAGTTATGCCACATAGCCCCATATTTCCAAAATCTTGTTAGATGGCATAGCTTGAAGGATTACCCTTCATACCATAATATAATAAATTAGCAAAATTATGTGACATAAAATGAGTTTTTTTAATCTTAAGCCTTGAGGCTTTAATCTAAGAGCAAATGAGTTTTAAAAAATTAAGTTGTTATAAAGTCTAAAAGATCTTTCAAGTAATTTTGCAAATACAAATAACAAGAATGCTTTAAAGAACTTTTTTGGAAAAACAATGTGTAATGCAAAATGTGGAACTTTGACAACTTAGTCTTTCATGCATGAACAAAAACTTTTCTTTAAGGAATTTAACACTCATGTATGTGAATGGACTTAATGATTGAAGGTGGCATGGATATGCAATGTGATCCCTAACATCATGATGTAATAATGTAGTGCAAGGACCATGAAATTCTTGTGAAAATGCATCCCATAGGACGAGGATTAAGGAAGAACACGAATGTCATAAAATTCCTTAACCCCTAATGCATTCACCAAAACAAGAACCATGATGAATCAAGGATGTCATCTTCAACCATGCAATATAAATCCATGCTTGCGAGTTGGAATGCATGTCATGGTAATAAGTAGCTTAAGAGCATGTGCAATGTGCCTTGTAAACATGATCAACCATGGGATTTGATGATAGATAGGTCATTGATATACTTTGACCAATTCAAAACATAAGCACTTGTTAAACCTTGACAAGCAGGGGACCCAAAATTTGGGTGTTAGATTAAAAATTTTGGGTGTTGTTGTAGCAGTGACAACAATCCATGTCATACTCAAGAGAGCATAGGCACGAGAAAATACAATGGGGATCTATGCCATAATATATATTAGAGGACAATTGGAATGGACAAGAATGCTCTTGTGGTCTTTTAAGTACAACTCTAATGCAACTTGGGGGAGGGAAGAATGCATGAGTGATGCTTACTCAAAGCCTCAAGGTCTTTGGCTCATTAAGGGAACATTAAGGTCTAAAATGAGCACCCTAAGGAAAACAATAAAATAATAGTTAAAAAAATAAAATAAGAATTATGAATTTTTAAAGAAAATAAAAAGGAAACTACTTTTTTAATTGTATTTGTGGCTTATCTCCTTGTAGGTCTACTCAAATGTCAAGTGTAGGCACCCATTGGATGTGGAAACAAATTCCACATTCAACGAATACTTTGCATACTTCTATGTAAACCCACATCGACAAAAAATGAAAATACATTAAAAATTCATTTTAACACACTTTTTTCATGTATTTTCAAATTTTTTCAGCGTGTGTCTACTTAGAAGTATGCAAAGTACGTACTCATTGGATGTGGAATTTAATTGTACATCCAGCGAATGTCTACACTTGAAATTTGAGTAAATATACAAGGAGATAAGCCGAAAATACAATTTTTTTTTTTTTTTTTTCCTTCCTTTTCCTCCAAAATATTGTCCCTTTGGGATGACATCATCATCTTGAATCCTATTAATTCTTTTAAAGTTATTTTTTTAACACATTTTTTGTTTTTGTTTTGAGGCCCATTCTTTTACCTCAAAATTGCCATAATGCAACCCCAATGGTATGATTCCAACACATGTAAATAGATGTTCTGAAAATTGAACACATGAGAATTGATCTAATTATCGATCATTGATGTATTACCATTAACAAATGCAAGGGACCCACTAATGATGAAGATGGACCCCAAGGTGCCCAGTATAGACTATCGAGTGTGAATGGATGGGTTATCATCAAACAATGATATAACTGACCTAACAAGAAACAATGATGTAACCCACTATTAGTCATGAGGAAACCTGCCACTGAGGCTTATAAGTCCCAAGGTGCTATCTAGATTTTAGACATACTTTTGAGATAAGAGTTGGCATCGATAGGAAGAGGTCTATCAAAGGAGACCATTGATGTCTCCTCCATTAATTAAAATGAATTTCAAGATCATTCACAAACTCTAACTTCCATAAGGTGTATCTATAAAGTATAATGAATCAAAAAATGAAATTTTGACTAGATGTACATAGATATCTCTTCTAGATTATCTTAAAATTTCACAATCTGAATCTTATCCAACAAAAATCAATGGGCAGAATGCCGTGATGACTCATTTCAAGCAACAAAACCCTAAGTCCATATGCTTTGATACCAATTTTTATGAACAATGCACTAAAAAAGAATAAGAAATGAATAATTATGGTCCATTTGAAGGGAAAAGCCTCTTTTTACAATGAATACAATGTATAAGGCAAAATTTGACGACTCCAAGACTAACTCTTATTGCTTTCATTGTACCCTTTAATCTTAATGTACCATTTGTCTTATATATATATATATATATATATATATATATATATATATATATGGGGGTACAATTTAAGATTAAGGGTCAACGAAATGTTCTAGACAACTTCCTAATATAACAAATAAATTAATAGTGAATTCTTATTGACACCTTAAAATAGGGGCCAATGATCTTAACACAAAGTCATTACAAAGATATTGCTCATAATGAGCTCAACATGTCACATACATGAATTGAACCATGGTGGGGAAGATAACAACATTTCTTCCAACCACTTGAGTTATATCCAACTAACTAGATTTAATGGAGGATGGTTGTCCAAAAGTTCAAATTGATAACCCAACTTTTATGAAGAGGTATGACATGAGTGATGAATTATTGTACAAATGTTTGTTAAATGTTCAATATTGTTACATTCATAGTTTCTCACATTACCAATTTATGAACCACTAGACACAATGAACTGATAAAGAATTTAAACATGTTAAATCTTTTGTCAAAATTTAGATCCTTTTGGTTATATGTTGATTGATATTAAGTTGTTGGAGAGTAAACAAATCCATTATTAAGTTGTAACATTTTTCGATGTGACAATTACTACATGATCTAAAATGTGTTTAATGTCATCATCATTTTATTCTAACTTTCAATGACTTTAAAGGAAACAATTTCTTCTAAGAGTAGAAAGGTTCCACACTTCCTATTACTAAGTGTAACTAATTTCTCAACTATTCACCCACATATAACAATTGACTCTTTTCACCCTTGTCTGTCATTATTATATATCATTAATCCACTACCATTGTATTTAATTATGTCGTTGTGATTATTCAATTTTTTTCATCCTTGTTATGAAATTTGCAAACACATTCATAAGTTCATATTAACATATAATATAAGCATGTAATTTTTTATTTATTTTTAAATTAGCATATAAAGAGAAAAATATTATTAAATTTAAACTTGATAATATCAAAATCTTTGTTATTTCACTTAGATTCATATCCATTGTAAATCTATTAAATATAAGGGAAATAAAATAAAAAACATTTCTCTTAATACTTGAAAGATCACAAATTCACAACTATATGCTAATTATATGTGTAAACATACAAAATATATCTTTCTCATAATTAATATGTAATATATTTAGTTTTTCTTAAGATAATAAAAAATTACTTTATTTATTCTTATTTATTAATGTAAACATAATACAATGAATATCAATATGACAAATATAAAATAGGCCAAATCATTACCCAAACCTTCACCTCTATAATAAATAACTTATTTTAAAAATTACTTTATATTAATCTATATCTACTATCAAAAAAAAACATAAATTAAAATCCAACCCATAGCCCAATTTATTAGGATAATAAAATGAAAAATGTATACAATGACTATCTTTATATAAAAATATATTATAATATTATTATAATATATGGTATAAATTATGTGTTTTTTTATATTTTTATTTCTAAATTAATTATTAAAATATATTCAGATAACAAAAATATTAAATAATAATATAAATTGTATATTTAATTTAATAAAAAAAAATCGTTTCAAAAATTAATAATACTAAAAACTATTTATCGTACCTTTCAAATATAACAACAACATAATAATTATAACCAATTTAAATTAAAACCATTTCTTCTAAAGGCTAATAATTATAACCACTTTAAATTAAAACCATTCTTCTAAAGACTAATAATTATAACCACTTTAAATTAAAACCATTCTTCTAAAGACTAATAATTATAACCACTTTAAATTAAAACCATTCCTTCTAAAGATCGTATATATAAAAGATTTACCAATAAAAAATGGTTTCATTCTAACTTTGTAATTATGATCTAAAATCATTTTATAAAATCAATTATTATAATAAATAAATAAATGTTAATAAAAAAATTACGATTGTATATGGAAAGGACTTTAATCAAAAAAAATTAAGATTGTGCATCTTGGAAAGGACTTTAATCAAAATGTTGATCGATTGTCTAATATGGTAAAAGTCGAGGTGCTTCCTTTACCTGCATAATATCAAATTTTTGGAGGAATACATATACTGTTTTTGGAAGGTTTTCAGTAATTTTTTTCACATTCTTTATATTGTTTTTGTTTTGTTTGGTGCATAACATACTTCCACATATTAAATACCTGTGTTGTCTAATTAGATCAATATGGATACATGATTGCAAACTGTTTTCTTATATTAATACCACCGGATACATAGTCATAAATCTAGATTATAGACCGTATTTTTGTTTCGAGATAGACTTGATATAACTCTATTTAAAGATATGATAGCAATTCTGACATCAACAAATACATTATGTACTGGCAATAATGATGTTGCTCTTAAGAACAAATTCCTTTGGCGCTGTACAATATAACATACTCCTATCAAGATGTTCTTTGGATCTAATCCGTGAGCGCTGTTACCAAATGAAACACTTATCTATTATCCTTAATTTGACTTCAATTTATACATTCTTTTAGAAACAAACGTGAGGAGGGATAAGCTTTCCCGGGTTCATAATATTGTTGGGATCCACTGCATGCTTTATCAACGCCATTGTTCTCAGTGCCTCACTACCTAGCTCCTTTTCAAGATACTGTATAACAAAAATACAAATTTGGTTATATACACTTTTATTTTCAGGAAAATGTCTTTTTCAAAATAATTGAGGTTAATAACAATTAGAAAACTCCATTTTTTTCAAAATAACGTTAATAATAATTGAAACTATAAATGAAATAACTGGTAAATATTGATAAACATTAAAATAATACGTTTCACCATAACTAAAAAAATATAATTTTATTTTAAATTATTATTATTATTAATTATAGAAAGAGATCAATATGAATTAAATATATGTTGAAAAACATGCAACCAAAAAACATAATAAAGTAATAATAAACAATAGAAATTCAATATAACTAGTTTAGATCCATTTTAACACAGGATCTATCAAGCCTTGAGAGGGATCAAATCTCTCGAGGTGCAAATCTTTTCTCAAGTTTTGCACTCAAAAAATAGGTTTGCACTTTGAGAGATTTGATCTCTCTCGGGGCTTAATAGATCTGATGTTAAGATGGATCTATGATGGTTTCAGTCAAAAAATAGATTTACATTTTGAGAGATTTGATCCCTCTCCGCGCTTCACACATCCGATGCTAAGATGGATCTAGGCTGGTTTCAGTAAATTTGCTAAACATCTAATTATTTTGATCATTTTAAATATGCTTAATATATCTAAGATTAATTTGGTCAATTTAATTTAAAATTTGCTTAGTTACCTCAGTTTGTTGAGATGGGAGAGACTTAAAATTTGCTTAGTTACCTCAGTTTATTGAGATGGGAGAGACTGTTAGTAACTTGAATGATGAAAAATGATGAAATACGAATTTTGAGTGCAAAGTGTCAATGTAATAATTTTGATAGATAGAAAATATGATTACTAAGAATATAGTCAATTACAAACAATCTTCATTGCAATCACTCTGAAATTATTTTCTTCTACTATTCCTATTGTCAAACCTATTAGTTTTTCCATTTTCTCATATTGATCATATGAAAAGAGTAGTTGGAATCATAAATCATTCAAACCTTTAACTCGAGCTACTGTAGTAAACAACATACCTTATCTCTGTTCCTCTCCAATATTAATAGTAGTTTTCTCGAAATTCAATCATTTTGACTTATCGAGAGTTAAACCCCAAATAATTTTCAATGGTAGTTATTTCTATTACCGCGTCTGAATGCAAAGTAATTAACAATGTTGAATAATGGAAAATGGGAATAATAAGAATGTACCCAATTATAAATAGTTTATAGTTTCAAGAAGCAAACATTTGGGGTAAGCAAACATTTTGTTTATGATGAAAATTCAAGTATTGTATGGTTCAATAATTTTTTTGTGCTTACACTAAGAGAGAATGTGTATGTTTTGGGGGCGAGAAGGAGAGACAAGGGGAGATAGAGATATAGATGGGGGAAAGGGAAGAAGAGAGAGGAAAACACAGGGAGGGAGGAAAAGATATGGATATGGAGAGAGAAATGTCAGAGAGAGAGAGAGAGGGAAGAGAGAGAGAGAGGAAGGGGAAAGGAAGGGAGGGAGGGATAGATAGATAGATATGGAGAGAGTGTGTGTATGTTTAGGGGCTGAGATAGAGAGATTAGGAAGAGACAATGGGAGATAGAGATATAGAGAGAGGAGGTAGAGATGTGTTTACACTGAAATCAATGCACACTATTAATCTAATTACTTTGAAATTAATGTACATCATACATCTTGTTGCGTCAAATCAATCAAATAGAATTAGAAATCAACATCTATACTAAAAACAATGCATCTAACGCAAGCAAACAATATCTACACTGAAACCAATGCATCTAATGCAAGCAATCAAATATGAGTAGAAATCAATGCATCTAGTGAAAGGTATTAAATATGATTAGAAATCGACATCTAAACTGAAATCAATGCATCTAGTACAAGCGATATAATAGGATTAGAAATCAATATCCACACTGAAACCAATGCATCTTGTGCAAGATATCAAATAGGAGTAGAAATCAACATTGGCACTGAAATCAACGCATCTAGTGTAAGGTATTAAATAGAATTATAAATCGACATCCACACTGAAATCAATGCATATAGTGCATGTGATCAAATAGGATTAGAAATCAACAACCACATTGAAAATCTTAAATATTCATGACTTTTTAGATCTAACTTCTATGTCTGTATTTGGCTTTGTGAGACTCTTTCTTCTCCCCTCTCTCCACCTTCCATTATGTGTCTACCCCCCCCTCCTCCCTCCCCCATCTCCTTCTCTCTCTTCGCCTCCCTCTCCCCCGTCTCATTCTATCTGCCTCTCCCTAACTTTGTCTATCTTTCTCTTCTTTCCTCTCCCCCTGTTATCTATATTTATACCTCCCTCCATCTCTCCTTATTTGTCTCTTTATCTCAACCTGCTAAATATATGTCATGCTCTTTCTCTCTCTCCCCATATCTATCTATCTATATATCTATCTCTCCCTCTTCCTTTCCCTCTCTATCTCTTCCCCTTCTCTCTCTCTCTCTCTCTTCCTCCCACCCTTCTTTTTGCCTCTCTCCTCTACTCCCTCTGCCGCCCCATCTATATCTCTATCTCCCCTTGTCTCTCCTCACCCACAAAACATACACAGTCTCTCTCCATATCTATCTCTTTCTCTCTTCCTCCCTCTCTCTCTCTCTCTCTCTCTCCCTTGTCACTCCCTCTCAACCTTTCTTTTTCTATGTCTTTCTTCCCCTTCCAACTGCATCTCTCTCTCTCCTTCTCTCAAGTCCTCTCTCTTCTTCCTTCCTCTCTTTGTCACTATCTCCCTCCCTCTCTCCTTCACTCTCTCCTCCTCTTTCCCCCCTTGATATCTATGTCTCTCTATCTCTCTCTTCCCCTTCTTTCCCTATCTTTAACCTCTCATTTTCTCTCTTCCCTCATCTCCTCTCTCCCTCGCAATCTCTACCTAGTCCCTCTCTTCCTTCATCTATCATTGTTAATCACTTTTCTTTCTAATCACTTGGATCCTTGGTTAAGATGCATCTATCCTAGTTTTTTATAATATTATTTATATTATATAAATTTCACATATGTATATACTAAAGTATTCTCATTTTTTAATTTATTAAAACCTCCATTTAATCTCTATGAAAATGTTGTTAATAGTTGTGAGGATGGAGGGTTTAGATATACCTCAACAGTACTTATAACATTTTTTTCTCTTAGATTTAATTAAAAAATGTTATAAAATTAAATTAAAATAAAATATTTATTTTTTGAAATAAGTTAGTGTTTTTGAGCATGTGGTATTGATAAGCCATGGTATTGTAACAATTAAAAGCTTAGATCCATAACATAACAATCAAAAGTCTAGATGGCCCTTGGTATTGATAAACCATGATAGTAGCCCATAGTATTATAATTTTCTTCCCTCCTCTCCCTCTCTCTCTTTCTCTTGTGGGTATTGGCCCATGGTATTGTAAAAACACCTACTTAGAAGTTAATAATATCCATGGTAAATATTCATGATTAAAATTCTTGTCATATTGTAAATATCAATTTTTTACTTATTAATTAAATTTATAGATGGAACACATCTATATTACTTGTTACAAATATATTGATTACATATAATATAATATTACAATATTCTATGTTACCCAATATTTATAACCACCCCCACCTAATAAATAATGGCCAGGGGTGGGGAGAAATACTAATTAAAATGTAATATTATTAAATTTTGCCTAATATTTCACGCTACCCTAAATATTACACCCTACTCAATATTTCCCCTCATGCCTACTAATTTTATTGAGCACCTTCCATTATATTGAGTTTACCTTTCTACAACTGAAAACCTAAACGCAATGAAATATAAATTTACGTGATTACAGAAATTCCACGAAATTTACCTCATTATTATTACAGGATATACCCAATTGAATCCTCCGCTTTCTTTACCTAATTTTCTTTGTTATTCAACGAATAAGCTAGTGATTTTTTTTAAATTGTATATTCGAAATTGAGTTTGTTAATATTAGCGCACATTTTTTTATTACATTTTACTCAATATTTCCTCACTCCTACTAATTTTATTGAGCACCTTCCATTATATTGAATTTACCTTCCTACCACTGAAAACTTGAACATAGTGAAATATAAATTTACATGATTACAGAAACGTCACCCTCGTTATTATTACAGGATATGCCAAATTGAATCCTCTGCTTCCTTTACCTAATTTTATTTGTTATTCAATGAATAAGCTAATCAATCTCTTTTTAAATTGTATATATATCGTTTTCAAAATTGATTTTGTTAATATTAGCTGGCACATTTTTTTAATTTTAATTAATAACTTTACATATATCTTCAGCATATACAATATATATTAGCGACACATATATAGTAATGTTACACATATCTTCACCATATACAATAGACATTAGCTGACACATATATAGTAATATTACACATATCTTCAGCATATACAATACAATATATGTTAGACAACACACACACACACACACATATATATATTTGTTGTTTTAATGTAATGTTATGTTACGTGACAACATTTCCCTCTTACATTTCCCTCATATACTAAGCTGTAGAGCCCCTCTCGGCACAATAAATAAAAGCCAAAGGAAATGTGGCATTTATAGATATAACATTTTTTGTAATTAAATTAAAATGTAAAAAAAGACATTTTTATAATTAAATGGAAAATAAAGAAAACATAACTAGCTTTAAAATAAATTTAAACTCTCTAAATCTGACTGTTAGAAATATTCGGTGAAAGTTAAATTTGTACTATTCACTTTTAATTATTGATAATTAAATTAAAAATCTAGAATCTCTATTCCAAAATAGCTTATCAACATAATAGACTTAAAATAATATTAAAAAAACCCAGTTATTAAATGGTTATCTTTTTCAAAATGTATGTTCAACTAGTTTGGCAATACCTCTTTTCAAGAGCGGTAATGTCAATAATCCCCCCAATTATAGGACCATCATGATAAGCCCTTTGTTTGCAACGCTATTTGGAAGCATGCTAGAAAACAAAATTAGCAAGTGGGCAGAAGAAAGAGATAAGCATGCTAAAGGGCAGGGAGGTTTTAAACCTAAACATTCCACAGTTGATCATTGCATAACTTTAAGGCACATCATTGAAAAAGTTTGAGAGAAAAAGGAAGAAGCTTTTTGTTGCTTTGTTGATTTCAGAAAATTGTTTGACTCAGTTCCTAAGGATAAACTTTGGCAGAGAATGGAGGAACTTGGTGTTCCTAAACATTTGAGAACAGTTGTGCATAGGTTGTATGAAGATGTGAAAGTCAAAATTAGAACTTTAGCGGGCATTTCTAAAAGTTTTAGAAGCGATATCGGGGTCAAGCAAGGTTGTCCACTGTCTCCTACCCTTTTTGGTTTACATATCGACAAGCTTGAGGAGTGGTTAAATTCGCAAGGGGGTGATGGTATCTATTTGTGCAAGTTTGTTATAAGGCTTCTTTTGTATGCAGATGACCTTATTCTGATTGCTAAATCGGCTCTTGGTTTGCAAGAGCACTTACTATCCCTTGAGCATTTTTGTAGAAGTGTGGGGACGCAATTCAATATCAACAAAACGAAAGTAGTGGTCTTCTCTAAGAAAAGGAAACATAACCAACATCAGTTCTACTTTGAAGGCAACATTTTGGAAGAAGTTGCGGATTAAAAATACCTCGGGATTGACTTCAACAAAAATCTAAGTTGGAATGGTTGTAGAAAGAAAGCGTTGGAGAGTTGGAAAGCATTTTATGCTTTTCAAAATAGGTGTAGAGAGGCAGAGTTATGGGACTAGAAGACCACTCAAACTCTTTTTGGGCTTCTAGTGATTCCAGTGATTCTTTATGGTTGTGAACTGTGGGTTAGCAGTACCTCCAACATGCAATGGAGACAAATTGAGAAAATTCAAAAGTGTTCGACTACAAACAAATTTAAGATGAAAAGTGCAGTTCCTTATGATATCGTGTTAAGTGAAACAGGGACTGCTCCTGTTAAAGAAATTGCTATGGTGTGAGTCATAAGGGATTTAAAAAAAATTGAGCAAATGGAAGATGGTAGATGGCCTAAGGTTGTCTTTAATGATAGATTGTGCAAAAGCAAAAAAACTTGGATGCAACAAAATAACAAATGGTTTAGTAAATGGAGTATTTGCTTGAACGTGTGCCCCATAAACAGCAAAAAGATAAAAGCTTTTGTTATGGAAAAGTTCCACAAACGTACTTGGGATAAGGAGCTAGGAAGAAAGAAAAATTACTATATTGAAGTGTTTAATCCCACTCATAATCATCAACCAAAAGCATATATAGAGGCCAATATCTCTTGAAGAACCAAAATTCTTATTGCTCAGTTAAGGACTAATTCTCATCAACTTCGTTGTGAAATAAGGCACTGGAAAAGGCCAAAGGAAGTGTGGGAGGAAAGGGTATGCATCTTTTGTTTTTTCGGAAAAGTAGAAACAGAAAAACATTTCATTTTAGAATGTGAAGCCTTCAAAGACAACAGGGAAAGTTATGCAGATATGATGGGGATAATCTATTTAGTGAGGGGTTTGTCGAGAAGTTGGGAGCATTTGTTGTGAAGCTTCATAGAAAAAGGGTCGAATACATCAAGCAGATAAAGAAACAATCTGTCTCATAGGCTATCTTTAGTCTCGTGGATGTTAAAATAATTTCTTTCTTTCTTCTTCATGTTTAATAAAAATAGATAAATGACACAATTAAACTAATTGTTGAAGGCTCCTTATTTCAACTTAAGGTGGATGAGACTTGTGGACTTTATTTTTTATTTTTTTAATTCATGGCCTAGATTGATTCTTAAAGGTTGTAGTTTGTTACAGAGTTTGTTAGGTTGTATTGACTTTTAATAAATTTAAAAAACTAGATTGCCATTGCCCACCAATTTCCTAGGGATTTGAGATTATTCCACTTCTAAGAAGTTCTTCCATGATGAGTTCCTCATTATTATTTATAACATTCATTTATTTATAAGAAAAATTCATTTAGCAAAATGGTCTATTACTTTAATAAATTAAAAAAATTATTTCCAAAGGATTTGAGATTATTCAAATTCTAATAAGTTCTTCCATGATAAGTTCCTCATTATTATTTATAGCATTCATTTATATACAAGCAATTTTTTTTAACAAAATGGTGTATCTTACAATAAGATGTGTAATTCATTTTTTTCTCAAGATAAAGTTCACCCATAACCTTTTTATACATTGTTAATCAATATAAATGTGTGCATTAATAAGACATACTTCATGTTGTAATAATTTTTTTTATTATATTTATGAAGCATTTAATTATATCAACCATATTAATATTTTTAATTTACTAATTAATCATTTCTCCCCTTTTGCAATAATTAACCTTTCTAAAAAAACTAATATACATAAATTAAAACATTTTATTTATTATCAATAATAAATGGTTGATTTAACAACTTATTTTTATACCTCAATTGTTTTGACTTTCTAGTCCTTTTCCTCTTTCTAATAAGGAATTCATACTATTATTAAAAAAAACAATAAATATACCTTTTATTTAAAATTAAACTTAAAATAAATATTATAAAAACTCATTATCAATACTAAAATTAAAAGTAATAACATAAAAAATGAAATTAACAATATAAAATAGTTGAAGTGATTAGTTAATATTTTATAGAATACATTTATAATAATGATTTATATATAATTATTGCAATCTTAAAACATTTAAGTATTAATTAATATTAAGGACAAAACTCTGATACCTCACTAAAAAATTAAATTAAAATTACCAAAATTTTCTACCTTACCAATTTCTATTATTTATTTTAAAACATGATTATACTTTTATAAATGAATTTAAATAAATTAAATATATATATATTTTTATTTAATCAATTTTTAAATAAAGAGTATATTTTTGATATATATAATTATAATAGTTAAAGCAATTTTATAAGTTGCAAGTCATTATCAAAATTTTTTTTAACATTTATTTGATTGATAGGGTTGCTTGTTATTTCACCTTTGAAACATTCTTTCCCAAAACAAATATTTATTTATTTAAATAACACTGAAGACCGCTATTTTATATATTTATATGTTAACAGTTATTGAAACACATTTCATTTCATATTACTCATTATATTGGCTCATAGTCTCATTATATTATATAAATATTTTAATAAAATTAAATAATCATACTTGATAAAATACATTTATCATCTATCAAATAATCATTCACAACCTAAATTAATTATAAAAAAAAATATTAATATAATACAAAACTATATATATATATCAATTTAGAAATTATAATATATAAACACAATCAAAATATCAAAATGAACTCAAAACATACTACCAATAATTTAATGTTAAAAATTTAAAATTTTTTTTGGATTTACTTCTTTATAGAAACAAACCTACCAATTAACTTGTGATTGTGACTTCCCAATATATATTATAATATATATATATATATATAATTATATATAACACAACAAAATACCAAAATGAACTCAAACATACTACCAATAATGTTAATGTTAATGTTAATATTGATACTCTGATAGAAACAACCTAGATAACTTGTGGTTGTGACTTCCCAAATAGAAAGGAAGTCTGGAATCTCTTCTAGATTTGAGAAGGAACAAAGGAGTCTCCTTGAACAGGAGCAAGGATCTATTCCCTGGTCAAGAGGGAATGAGGATATCCTCTCTGGTTGAGAGGGAGTGATGATGGACATCACATGTGCATTTTTTTCTTTAAGTGTCATGCACTTGACCAAGACTAACAATGGTAAGTCTAAGTGAAGGCCATGAAGAAATAATGGTGGAGGATTGGAAAAGCATATGTGGTTTCCTTGAGGATAAACAATCCAATAAAGGAAAGGTACCAACACTCTTCGAGGATAGCACAGGGATCCAAGACAAGAGCAGTGGAAGAGGACTGATATTCTTTGAGGATAAGGTTAAAAATCCAAGATGAGAATAGTCCTAAAAGCACATACCTTGTGAACATATAGATAGGATATATGCCTTGTAGAGGCAGTGCGGTATCAGACATGAAGCCTCCCAACATAATGCTCTTGAATGAAGATTGAGCTTGTCTTGTTAGGCCTCAAGAGATAGTGCTAGATATAATGTTGATGCTTACAATTGGCTTGTCGATCCGACTCTTCTTATTATAACTCTTCAGTTTGAGAATGATGTTGTATTGGTTGTACAATTATGAATACCTCCTTAGGTAAGAGGGAGTGTTGGAAATATAACTAGTTCCAGTGTTCATAATTGTTATTGTACTCATTTCAATATGTATATCTTATATAACAAAAAAAAAAAAGTAATTATTTTAAAGTATGGGTTTTATGCTTCTTGATGATGGCCTTCTAGGTAAAATCATGTTCTTCATGCTTCTATGGTTTGTTAGGTCATGGGATATGTTGACATGAGTCAAAAGAGTCAGCACACTGTTTATAAGACCCTTTCGGGCAAGATGTAACTTGTAAAAGAATTTATTTTGAGTCTAGAAGGTTCTGGAAACCTCCAAAATACAAGTTGACCCTGGCAGTTTCAAGTCGACCTAAAGGAGGGAATTCGACCCCTTGGAAAGGCTATAAATAGAAGTAGATTCGACATCATTTGTCACTCACTCACTCACAAGTTCGATCTCTCAAGAAGAATTTCGATTTATAGCTGGGAAGTAAGAAGGAAAGGAGAGAGAAGGTCTAGAAGGCAAGAAAAAGGAAGAAGATCTATTTTTGGGCTCTATCTCTCTCACACATGCAAAAATCTAGGGTTTTTGCAGCTTCCAGGAAGGCCGAAATCGCAGGTTTGAATTGTAGGAGAGCGAGTTGCAGTATCAAGTTGCTAGAAGAGCATATATTTTTTGTTGACCTCATTGAACTTGGAAGGATATATCTTGCTAAAAGGTGGATCTCTTGAAAAGTTAGATTAGGGTCTCTACGGCAGCGACAAGGCCAAAGTTGCACAATCAAAGTTGTAGTTGGAAGTTGTTTGAGGCAGGATCAAGCTTTGTTGATCTGATCTACTTGAAAGGATTTCTTTAGGAGTTGACTTGGCAGTTAGAGGAGGACTTGGTCTAGGGGGTTTGGTCTTTGTTATCTCATTTGAAGCAGATTCCCTTGCAAGGGTTTTGCACTGGATTGGAGCTTAATATATGTGTCCATTGTCTTTAATGTTTTGATCTTGATATTTGTTTGATGATAAGATCTAATAAAGAAACACAAGAAGATAAATAAGATTGACAAGCAAGTATTAAGGAACAAGGAAAATATGAATCAATAGCTTCCATATTACATTTTCCAACAACCCCCTGGTCTCCTCTTTATCAAAATAGAAATCCGTGAATTAGAACATAGTAAACAATTCGATCAACAACTTTGTCATCAAACCCTTGCTTCCTTAGACTCTCCAACAGAAACTTGTGGTCCACCCTGTTGAAATCATTTTCCATATTGAGTTTAATAAACATTTTCGTTCCCCCCATCTTACTAGAGTGGATAGCTACTTGGGTTAGGATAACATTATCCAGTATCTGCTTTCCTTCGACAAATCCCCATTGATTTTCCAAAATCATCCTAGGAAGGAAAGGTATAAGTTGTAGTAGTGTTCAACCACCACAACTTTGCACAATGGACATATAACAATAGTGAAATAGTAAAGTACAAGACAGATATGTGGCCCAAAATTTGTTTTATTAGTCCTTCAATAAACAATCATAGGGCTCCCATACCAGGGATCATGGCCCTTTATGAAACTTGATACTAGACTAGTATACAGAAATATACAACTAAGGCTTAAGGTCTGCTTCCTTAGGCCCTCAATCTGCCCAACGAAATCAAAAGAAAAAACACTCAACTTACTTGTTGGTTAAGATATTTTTCTTCAAGCCCTTTTAGTCTTGTTGTCCACACACAATCTGCTCCACTGGTCCTTTGTGCTAGCAGTCCATTGCCACCTTCTCTCACAAGGATTAACTCCTAATATCCATGCACTTTCAACTGCTCACAGTGGGCTAGTCTCTTCAGATCACTGTACTAATTAGGTCCAAATATTGTTGTTTGGACCTCCTTTAACCAAACAGGCTTCCCAAAACAACTCAACAACCTCCTAAAGTGAACCAACAGTCTTCTTACTTGCCTTGTTCACCTCTCCACAAGCCTAAGACACTTCCACACAAGCCGGGAATAAACCTGAGGCTTCTCAACCTCTTCTACTATCTCCCTGAGGCCTTTCAACCTGTTTGAAGTCACCCTCAAATCGTTGCTTGAGGCTTGCACTTGCAAATCGAACTGAGGCCCTTCAACCCCCTATCATAGGCTTCTAGGTTTTCGACCCTCAAACAAAACTTCAACCTCTTCACAAAACAATAGACATACACTAATTTTGGGAGTTGCTCTTCACGGTTCAACAATCAAAGCCTAGGAGGATACTCGACCTCCTTCACAAAGACAAAAATTCTCTTTAAAATCATAGAATTCGTCCTCCTTTTTCATCTACAATTCACTCTTCTTGGTTTGATGTCCTTCATAAGGATGATTGCTTGGATGTGATGAAATGACCTCACATGGTCTCCCATATATAGTGTTTATGGGGTGACTAATTATCCCCAAGGGTCATGTCTCTTAGCACCAAGCCAAACTTAGCCTACATGCTCAAACACCAAAATACTATAAATAAATTTTTGGTGTTGTTGTTTTAAACCCACTGCTTTGGGTTCAAAACCCTAAGCTTGGCTACTTTGCCCACAAACATCCATTTTGTGGGTCACCTCACAAATCAAGTACTCATGATTTGTGGGAGTACCTCCCAAAAATTAAAATAGGCCTTCAAGCCATTCAACTCTCCCTCTTAGTGAGGGAGGTACTTCCATTCTATGGAAGTAACTCATCAGGAACAAAATCTCCATTCCAGGCATCCATCACTACTACATAACCTACAATATGAACAACACTCTCCTTGGAAGTGTCCATGTCACCAAAAGCCTCTCACTTCTTCTCTTGATAGGCCTTCAAGCCATTCCAAGGTTCCTTCTTGCTAGTTGTAGAAGTCTCTTTTCTTCCCATTGACCATGCTCCCTTCTTGGGTTGCAAAATCTTCCTCCGACCTTGCAAACTCTCACTCAAACTTGACTCCCTCTGAGTCTCAGAAACCTTCTTCTTCCGTTGATCTATAGCTTCAACTTGTATAGACCACTCTCCCTAGCTCCAATAACTACTCTTGTAGAGTTATAACCTTTTGGCTTGAGCATCACCTTTCCATCCTGAAAAAATATTGTGAACCCCTTAGCCTCAATCGATGAGACAGACAACATGTTGCACTTGAGCTTTCTTACCCACAGTACATCCTGGACTCGTAGCAACCCTCCTAACTCCATCATGAATGGAACCATACCTAACCCTCTGATAGTTTTCTAACTTTTATCGCCAACCTCCACGTGCAATTTAAAGTCCCATTTGGTTTGAGTCTCAAATACTTCTTGCGATCCAATCATATGCTTTGACACTCCACTATCAATGAACCATGCACCCTCATCAATGGTGCCCTTAGAGAAATGAGAAACTAGAGAAAGGTGTTCCTCGAACCTTCTCATGAAGTCATCATGCTCAATTGTAAATGTAGCAGCCATTATCATCTCTTTGTTTTTTTCATTATCTCCTTTCTTTCTACATGGACACTTACTTGCATAATGATCAAATTTGCCACAAGTGAAACACTTCACTTTGCTCAAATCCTTCTTCTTGCCATTGTCTAACTTTACTTTTCCTTTCATCTTACTAGTGAGAGCCACATTCTCTCCATCAAAATTCATCTTATGAAGATCCTTATCCCAAAGTTTCTCTTGGATGAAGTTATCCCATAACCTGTTCCAATCTGGCAACTTGTCTGGAGTGACTATTCCTTTGATAAATGGCTTCCATTCCTTGGTGAAGCAATCTCCTTGTCAACAAACTCCCATATCTTGGTCACCAGCAAGACTAGCTTGATTCTTTCTTTCCATGGACTGTAGTTGGACAACCCATCCAACCTATCCTCATACCTCAAGCCAACAATCATCTTTGACATGTTGTTAGTTCTCCAATAACAAATCAACCAACACCCTCTTACACTGCTTCTTGTGCACACTATGTTTCATCGGTCCCTTCAAAGTAGCTCTGATAACATGTTGAAATTTCCCTTACACCCCAGGTCTGGTCTATGGCTAGACTTAGCACACAAACACACTAGCAATGTTCAACCAACACAACTTTGCACAATGGAAATATAATAATAGTGAAACAATAAAGTACATAAATATATAGGTGGCCCAAAACTTATTTATTCAATAAACAATCATAGGGGTCCTGTACCAGGGATCACGACCCTTTATGAAACTTGATACTAGACCAGTATACAACAATATACAACTAGGGCTTGAGGTTTTCTCCCTTAGACCCTCAATCTTCCCAACAAAATCAAAAGACAAAACACTCAACTCACTTGTTGGTTTAGGTCCTTTTCTTCCAGTCATTTCAGTCCTATTGTCCATAGAGAATTTGCTCCATTAGTACTATGTCCTAGCAATCCATTGCCACCTTCTCTCATAGGGATTAACTCCTTCTAATAGCCATGCACCTTCATTTGCTCATGGTGGGCTAGTCTCTTAAGATCACTGTACTAATGAGCTTCAAATACTATTGTTTGGACACCCCTTTACAAAACAGGCTTCCCAAAACAACTCAGGAACCACCTACAACAAATTAGCAACCTTCTTACTTACCTCTCCACAGGCCTGAGACACTTCCACATGAGCTGGCAATCAACTTGAGGTTTCTTGACCTCTTCTACTATCCCCCTGAGGCCTTTCGGCTAGTGTGAAGTCACCATCGGATCCCTGCGTAAGGCCCATGTTACCTACTCATATGCACATGATAGGGAACGAAGACCCCATTGCCCAATGGACATGGGCACCAAGAAAACATTTCAGAAGATCAGAAGTCTAGCAGGGCATGTTTGCCCCTTTCTCTCTCTTCTCTCTCTACATCTCTCAAATTCCACACCCCTACAAGGCATTTACAATAAATTTGCTTGGATGATGAACTTTTGTAACAAACTTAGGTGACTTGGGACCCGATTATCAAGTGAGTCCACTCTAGAGTGTTTTTTCACTTGACCGATTATTTTCACTCTTTAGCGATAATTTCACTCACATACC
>APFE030824900.1:26491-49857 GCA_000404065.3 Pinus taeda | reverse complement strand
AGAAATTATTCGACTATAATGATGTCCCCCGAAACCCTCCATCCATTTCTCCTGAAGATGACATAGAAGAAATCAATATTGGATCCCAAGAACAAGTGCAAAACAAAAAAATATCTACATCTTTAGCGCCAGACGTTAAAGATGAATTTTTTAAGTTACTTAGAAAATACAAAGATGTTTTTGCTTGGTCTTATGTTGATCTTAAAACTTAATATATATCCCTCATTGAACATAACATCCCACTAAAAAATGAAGCTAAACCCTTCCAGCAAAAACTCAGAAGAATTAATCCAGTTCTTCTACCAGCTATTGAGAAAGAGCTTAAGAAAATGTTAGATGCACAGATTATTCTTCCAATAAGATATTCTAATTGGATTGCCAATTGTTATAGCACCATTTACCACCCTTGGTATTTGTGATGCTTGGTTTATGGCCTAGGGAAACCCTTCCTTCCAGACTTGGTCCAAATATTTTAAAAACAGTGTTTTATTCCCTGTACACTACTTTTCCCTGAGATAAAAGTGTGTACACATAGGTTAGTCAATACCCAACCCACGTATATGTGTTAAAACACTTAAAAAAAATAAATTTCCTTAATCATGGGCGGAGTTCACGGGTTTTACCGGTTGATTACCCCCTAGTGCCCGTGGCTCAACTGTTTCCCAACTAAAAAACTAATTGGGAGAAGTATAAATAGACTTCAATTGGAAGGCCTTAAGGGGGAGAAGAGATAGAATTATTATACTGAGATTATCCCTAACTGAGTCTGAAGTATCCTTGTGCTTCAAGCACTTCCCCAAGTTTTAGGAAACCCTTATTTCCTTGGTTGTTGATATTCTCCCTCTTACTTGAGATATCATGGTATTGGTTATGGAAGGAGGCTATTGAAGACTAGGACTAGATGGATTTGGAGGACGGTTCTGCTTGGAGCTGGAAGAAGAAGACTCAGGTGAATTCTCTCCATGTTAGTTATAGCTTTCTACAATAAAAAGAAGTGTTGTCTTGTTCTCGAGATTAACTTTGTTTATGCATCAAATACTGTTGTAATTCATGTATGAATGTTATTTTGATGTATAAATAATCATTTGCTTATATGATATAAAGTTAGTTTGATGAAAATTCTTTATCTATATGCTGCTATGTATGTTCGTATTGGTTAATTTGTAGATTCGAAGATCATCAGGAGTTGCACAGGGTCTGAACCCTGCTGGAACTACCCAAACGAAGGACATCCGGGTATGGTCGCTATCGCGTAGTTTGTTTATATAAGCATGTTTCCTGAGTTGTATGAGTGTTTCTTACAATATTTTTCTCTTGCCCTATTGGGGTTCCAACCCAAAACCCTAGTGTACTTATTCCCGTAACACCAATCTAGCAATGCCAGGATAAAGAATGGTGAAATTAGACTCTGTGTTGATTTTAGAAACTTAAATAAAGCACCATTAAAGGACAACTATCCATTACCTAAGATGGATCAGTTACTTCAACAAGTTTCTGGAGCCAACAGACTTTCTATGTTAGATGGTTTTTCTGGTTATAATCAGATTATGGTGGAAAAAGAGGATAGGGAAAATACTACCTTCACTACACTTTGGGGTACTTTGATGTATGCAAGGATTCCTTTTGGTTTGACAAATGTAGGAGCTACATTCCAGAGAGCTATGGATATAGCTTTTGTAGGCTAGGTAAGCAAATTTCTTGTTATTTATCTTGATGACATTACAATTTTCTCTAATTCTATTAAAAAACATTTAAAGCACTTGATGAAGGCTTTTGAAAGATGAAGGAAATTTGGGATATCATTGAATCCAAAGAAGTCTCTATTTTCTATCTCAGAAGGGAAATTTCTTGGCCATATAATTTCTAAAGGTGGAGTAGTTATCGATCCAAACAGAGTATCATCTATTCAGAAATTAGCATTACCAAGAAATAAAAAAGAAGTTCAGGCTTTTCTTGGTAAAATCAAATTTTTAAGAAGGTTCATACCCAATTATGATGAAATTGTTGAAGATATAACTGATATGCTCAAGAAGGCTCATGAAGTTAAATGGACAGTCTCTTCCAGACATGCATTTGATCAAATCAAGAAACCTACCTCTGAAGCTCCAACCTTGGCCAACCCAGATTATACCAAACCATTCAATATCTTTTCCTTTGCCTCTGAAACAACCCTTGTTGTTGTTTTACTGCAAAATAATGAAGATTACCATGATGAACCTATAGACTTTTTTAGCAAAGTCATGAGAGATGTTGAGCTCAAATATGACATAATTGAGAAGTAGGCTTATGCCCTAGTCCAATCCTTGAAATCTTTTAGGATGTATGTTTTACATTCAACCATTATAGCCTATGTTCCCAACAATATTGTTAAAACTATTCTCACTCAACCGGATACTGATGGGAGAAGAGGTAGATGGATCACTCAAATTTTGGAGTATGATCTAACTATCAAAACCACAAAGTTGATAAAAGGCCAAGGATTAGCTAAGCTTCTAGCTGAATCCAACTATAAAGTGCTAGGCATCAACTCTGTTCTAGAAATACTAGGGGAGAATCCACAAGAACCTTCCCAAAATTCAAATGAGAAGAACCCATAAGAACCTTCCCAAAATTCAAATGAGAATAATCCACAAGAACCTTCCCAAAATTCAAATGACAAGAATCCACGAGAACCTTCTGTCTATGCAGAAGGGGAGAATCAACAAGAACCTTCCCAAAATCCTAAAGAAAAGAATCCACAAGAACCTTTACCTTCAGATCAAACTGTTTCTGTACACATTGATGAGAAATTTATTTTATCAGATTAGTATCAAGATATTGTAAATTTATTGATTCATTTTGAGTGTCCTGCATCATTTTCCAAAAGTCAATGTAAGACTCTCAAATTGGAAGTAGTCAAGTGCTGTATCATAAATGAAAATCTATACTGGAAGGACCCACTCAATATCTTTCTATTTTGTTTAATATAATCAGAGACTAAAGGTATCATTGATCAGTTTCATATAGGATTTTTTGGAAGACATTATGCTTGGAGAACAACAACATATAAGATATTAAGGGCAGGATTCTATTGGTCAACATTGTTCTTACAAGTAGGAGCAAAGGTCAGAAGTTCTGTCCCTTGTCATATGTTTACTAGTAAGCAAAAACTAGCAGCTCTTCCATTCATCCCAAAAATAGTTTCAACACCTTTCCTCCAATGGGGATTAGATTTTATTGGGGAGATTTATCCTACTTCAAGCAATCAACATAGATGGATCCTCAATGCAACATATTACTTTACTAAATGGGTGGAAGAAATTCCAGTAAGAAATGCTACTGACTTAGTAGTAATCAAATTCATTGAAGAAAACATTTTATCTAGGTTTGGTTTCCCAACACAAATTGTTACTGACAATGCCACAACATTTTCCAGTGTGAAAATTATTGAGTTTTTCAAGAAATATCAGATTCTGCTACATCATTCAACTCCATATTATCCTCAAGGTAATGGTCTTGCAAAATCATCCAATAAAATTATGGTAAAGGTTATTAGAAAAATTTTAGCATATCATAAAAAGAGCTGGGACACTCATCTAATTTATGCAGTCTAGGCAAATAGGATTACTCCAAAGAGATCTACTGGAAAATATCCTTTTCAGTTAGTTTATGGGAAAGATGCAATTTTCCCTACCAATTTGGCCTTCCCTGTTTTAAAGTTTATGCAGGATTCAACTAATGAACCTAATGATTTTTCAAGGAGGATAAATAAAATCATTGAACTAAATGATAACAAAGATGAATTTCAATACAAATTGAAAAAGTATCAGAATAAGATGAAGAGCCTTTTTAACAGAAGAGCCAGGGAAAGGGACTTCAAAGAGGGTGATCTAGTCCTAAGATGGGATTCTAGAAGGGAAGACAAAGGAAAATATCGAAAGTTTGACAACCTATGGTTTGGACCTCTAGCTATTGCTGAAGTAAAAGGAAACAACACTTTTGTGTTGCAAAATCTAGAGGGAAAATATTCCACATATCATGTTAATGGAAGATTTCTAAAAAATTACATTCAGTACTGAGAAGTTGGAGTAGATTTTACTACCATTGTAAAAATTCCGGTGTTATTTTTTCAACTGTCAGTTTGATTTTAATAGCAAAGACTCTAGAGCCTGAGGAGAAGGCACATGGATATGAAAATTCTTTGCATTCTACAGGAGAAAGAAGTCCCTAGTTGGAGCAATGTTGTAACATTATTGTTTTTGATAAGTTAGCTATTAGATGAAAAAATCAAAATGCCATACAAAAAATGATAAGTTAGGATATGAACCAAAAACAAGATGGAAAATAGAAATTTTAGGAGTAATTATTATTGCAGGTCCATATCAAATAAAATGAGAGGGTAGTTGCTCTAAAAAAGGAAGGCAAAATGGAAATGATAGATAAGCAACAGAAGAAAAATATTTTCTTTAGAAAATAAATTAAATTTGCTAGCTCAAATGCACCCTTGAAAATGTCCTTTCGATTAATCATGCTTAAGTTCTTTAATTATGATTTAATTGTTGTAATAAAGCTTGATGACCTTATAAAATAAGTGACAAATGACACTTTTGTCGTATTGGCAAAAACAAAAAAATGACACATCAGGCGCTGATAACCAATGTGTACTTTTTAACGAAGATCCTTCACTCCTTCCGGATCAATGGCAGAGGAAGCCTTTCGGCCCCCCCTGGCCATTTCTTGTTAACGCAAGGGGGGGGGGGTCCGGAAGGTAGTTTTCATGGCTGATGCTTTTTGCATTGTGGTGCCTCCAAAATGTTTCAGACCCCCAAGGCCTAAAACCAAAAACCATTATGCCCCCCCTGAAATCTACTTCCAGTTTTCTTCCATCTGACCATTGACTTCACCCACACCTTATGCATCTGTTATCTTCCATCCAATCATGAACCTCCACGTCATCCATCTGTTTTCACTTACCCATTCACCACCTGCCACATCATCATCGTTTCCCATACGCTCCAGAGTTGTTGTTGTGCCTGATTCACATTTCATCTGCAAATTGATTACCTACAGATAGATCTAAACAGTCAATTGAGCCCAATTGAACCTATAAATCCTCCATGGCTCCAATCTTTGCCACTTTTCGCTTCCATCCATAAACCAAAAGCACCATTTGTCGCTCTGTGTAATTTCGCCACTGTCATCAATTTTAGATTAAAACATCTTCTGAATTTCCCTTGCAACAGTGATGGCTGCTAAAGCAAAGACACAGAAGACTGCTCAAGAAGGGAATCCATCCACATTCTCCCTTGATCTGGATCATATGCCACTTACAGACTCCCTTTTCAAGATCAATGATTGTGAATGTTAATTTGATTTTTATGAATTACATTCATGGTTAAAACTGAAATATATTGATAAGAAGGATTCCATTTGCTTCCTGGAGACACTTATGCCATTATGTTCTTTTCCTAAGACCCATCAGTTCCCTGATCTAATCTCTTGGTGTCAAGCTAGGTATGACCATGTGCAAAGAACAATGATGACTCAGGATGGAAAAATCTTGATTACCATCACTACTCAGAGCATAAACCAGATGTTAATGATACCTCCATCTAATTCCCTTAGCCATTTCTCACCTACAACTCTCATGGACCTCTACAATAAACTCACCTTCCCACAAAGAGCTCTTAGCTTTGAAATTTTCCTACCAGAAGATGTCGAATTACCTAAGAGAAATCCTCCATATTCATCTTCCATGTTCCCTGAAGCTACTAAATACATTATCTCTCTGTTATCATACCTCCTAGGTTATGAAAATGACCAAGCTATCGATGAATCCATCCTTGGATTCTTTTCTATTTTTAGCAAAGAATATCAACCTGCCTTCATGTATAATTATAGCCACTTTCTGGCTGATAATATACATGAACAATTTATGAATTTGACCAAACAAAGAGTTCTTAGGTACAGTTCAGTTATAATTCATCTAATTTTGTTTCAATAGGGAGATCTATTGCCCATTCAAATGAAGAGACAAGATGAGCATGGAGTGAATCAATCAATGATTCATTGGACAGAGTTAGTAAGAGTAGGATAATCTAACTTTACATTCTCTCCATTCATTGATTCTTTCATACATCCAGTTCTCGAATTACTCAATAGTCAGACAGCGCCCAGAATTTGAGAAGAAATTAAAAATACATTGCACCTATTAGAGTAGACCAAGATTGGTGAGTGGTACCTATACCATAATTACATTGATATTAGGATCTATGGCAGTGAGTTGGCTCCATACAAACTGCCTATGTGCCAATGAGAATATTCTCACTATGATCCGGATTTAAACAGGAACACAATAAATTACAGAGATAACCATAAATACAAAGATGCAGCGGAAATAATTCTTCATTTCATTACTGTAAAATACTAAAATATGCTTACAAACAGAGTTGGAAATAAACCAGCTAGGGCGATGGTAGCTTATCTCTGAGAAGAGAAGTGGCGGCTACATGCCTCTGAACTGTGTTACAATGAGGCTCGAAGACCTATTTATTGTTGAGAAACAATGGAAAACCCTTAACATCCCAAAACCTAACCCTAGATGATGAAACACCAAATTGTGGGCCCCGTTTGGGTAAATTGGTACATCAATTTCTTGAGGTCGTAACTTTGGCATATGATCTCTGTTTGACACGTACAATAGCTCGTTAGAAAGATCTATTCGAGCACTACCACTTTGGGAAGGGCAACATCAATCCATGGACCCATGTTGCCCCCATATTTCCAAAAGAACGTCATTTAGGGCCTCAAAACGACTCTGGAAGTTCAGGATCCAAAAAACTGCTAAAAATAGTAAATTGGGCTACAATTACAGAAACTTGAAAAACTGAAAGAGACAATTGTGGGGGTCCAAATGGGATAGGTGGGTGGCCACCAACATCCACCTGGATCACACTATAATACATTAGTTAGATGATAAATATGGATGAAGTCCATTTTGTCTCAGGCAAGAAGAAATCCTAGTTTAGACTCAAAGCCAAAGTAGGGAGTTTCATCTGTAACACTAGGTCTGTAGGTACAGAGGCAGATAGATTACTAAAAAACATGAACCTCCAACCAAGCTTCACTTGGTCTTATGATTCTTTTGAGATCATTTTAGCTCTTAGAGTGCAGTTGAAGGCAACACCTTACAACCATACTTCCAGGCCAGAATTGGAGAAGTTCATGAAACAGGATCAATGGTCTAAAGTGACTCTCACAGAAGTTGATGAACATGTTATGCCAACTCCACAGATAAAGACTCCAACTACACAAAGTACTCAAAATAAAAGAGCTAGATAGGAAACTCAATCATCTACAAAACCAGGTAAAGAGTACTATATCTTACAAAAGAAGTTGAAAACTAGACTGTCAATGCCATTAGGAAGCAATCCACCAAAGATAATTGATCTTGAAGATTTGGAAGATGTTTCATCACCAGTGACCACTGGTTCTAAACCTCCCTCTACTTCTTCAACTCCTTCTTCAACTGAACCTATGGAGATTATCCAATCAACTGAGACCAGCTCAGTAGGAGATACTAATATCTTCTCAACATTTTTGGAAATCAAGAAAAAGAATGAAAGTCTTAAATCTCAAGTTTACAGCCATTTTTGGAAACATACATCCACTTCTCAGCATAGACTTCTCTCTTCCTTTGACAGTGAAAGAGGAGGGATGAAAATGGCATTTTTGCAGGCTCAGATTCCATTTCCCAAATCCACATCAAACTACAAGAAGACCATCTTCTCATTTGATGTGAACCAGATACATCCCATTGATCAAACAAATTTTCATAGGCAATCAGGTGAGATGTTATTTTCAACAATGACTACAAATGCCACGTCTCTTTCCAATCTCAGAACTGCTTTGTCAAATGTACAGTCACAACTTAAGATTGAAAAGTTGTCATCCTTGTCTAAAGATAACAAATTGAAGTCTTTAGAAGATATCATTATCAAGATTGGATATCACCCCCAAGACTGTAAAGCAATTGAAGAAATACTGCAAAAGAAGAATGTAGATATTACAACCTTGAAGAAACAGTTGAAGCTGCCTTCAACTAAGGATCCACAGACCAAAGAAATGGTAGAAATGGAACAACACAGGGAGGAAATGTTAAATCTCACTATTGAGCAAAACATACAGATCAAGAAAATGGAGGAGCAGATGGAACAACTGCCCAAGGTAAAAGAGAGCATAGTTTGTTGTGACCTCAGTGACAACAATTCCAATGACAGGTACAGATTTAAGCTCATCTCCTATTGACATTGCTTTATCTTAAGAAACAGGTGAAACAACAAGGTTATCGCAAGAGCTACAAGCACAGAAACAACAAAATGAGTAGTTACTCCAGAAGTTCCAAGCCTTAGAGTCACAGAAGGTAAAAAATGATACCATGTATGTAGAGGAAATGTGAAAGTCACACAGGTTAGAGCTCAAGGTTAAATAGTTAGAAAGCAAGACTCTAATGGCAGACAATTTGGCCCAAGCCAAAGAAGACATCTGGTTAGATATTAGCCACTCTATAACAGAAGTATGGCCATCCAAACAAATCATTTTTGAGTAGCAAGAACTGATTGCTAAATGCAGGGCAAAGATAGAGACCCAGAAGGCAACATTGGGCACAAAACCCAAAGAAGCATCAGGGATGATCAAAGTACTGAATTCTAAGACTGGGTAGTAGTTACAAGAGATGAATATTCCGATAGGACAACTATTATCTGAAAATTAAGAAAGTCTTAATGAAGAGAAATATGTTACCTTAGCTGAAAACAAAGTGTGATTCTTTGAACACTACAGTCGGGAGGTTTCACTCTAAATTAAGTATATTACATAAGAAAGGTGTACCAAATATAGTGTCATCAAATGATCAGCTAGTAAAATTGGAGGATTACTATGAAAGGCTTTATACCATTACAACAGACAACAAGCAATTTGCAGGGATAAAAAGGAAAATTACTGGCAAGGAGTTTTTGGAAGCTTTAAGCTTAGACCTCTCAATTAAACATGAAATTGGTCATGTTTTTCTCACCAAACCCAATTTTGTGAGATATACTGAAGTTGGTGAGATACTTAGAAGGATGATAAATCTCGAGATACCTAGTGAGAAAAAGTGGGATCAACTGTGTGAAACAATTGATTAACTTTTCATTCCAACAAGAAGAAAACAACAACAGATTTTGAAGGAACAATCATCAACAACTTCCTATCTAATGGGGAGACATCATGTAACAATTTTTCTTTTCCTATCTTCTTTCAAGCTATTATGTAATTAGTTTAGGATATTTTCTTTAAAAACTTGTATAAATAACTCTCTTCTACGAGTTAATAAAGGTGGTACCTTTCCATAAGAAATTTTGTAAAGCTTTGATGTACAAGCTTTTTCTAGATCACTTATAATAAAGCAAAGGATTCTGAATTTGGTGTCATACAGTCTCGTTTTCTTTTGTAAGTTCTTCATGTGTTTCATTCATTATGTTTATTCTGCATATGCTTAAGTCTTATAGAGATATTAGGTGAGAATAAATGTCTTACAATTATTCTTAAAATTCCTTCTGAAGTTATTATCATAAAGAGACTGAGATATTAGATTGTCTGTCTGAAATGCTCCCTCTAAATCATAAAATTGTTAGCATCTTATGTAATTTTAAGCATAGTTTGTTTAACTTTTTGAACATTGGACAAAGGTTTTCCCACTTATGATAATTTATCTTTCCGTTTGAAATCTAAATTAATCATATCTCCTTACTATTCTTTCTACTCACCTTATAAATTCAAATCATTGTGTGATGTTAAATAGTAGCCCTTTGATTGTCTATTAGCACAATCTAAAAGAGTTAATACGTCATTCTTACAGTATGTTCTATGTATTGATCCTCCATAAAAACCAAAACCAAAACCCCTAAAACAAATATCTTAGATGCTCTAGCATGATCAATTGACCATTATCGTCTCAGAGGAACAATAGTTTCCACACTTGCTTTTTTGTAAGATGTAGCATCTTCCAAGCCCTTGGTTGGTCAACACACATTAAAAGCCAAGCCAACTCAGTTGTTTCAATTGGGGTTGAGGGGTATATTGGTGCACAAGAAGTATAGTCATCAGAGTTTTAATTTCATCTCTGGTGTTGCTTCAATGCCAGCATGCCTGGACAGTACCCCGACAGAGTCACATAGGAACACAAGCATCACTCCACTACGAGCGATCCTATTTAGTACCTCAACGGAGTTACTTACATCACCTCTCTATGCAGGAAGCCTTTCTTTTCTTTTGCCTTATTCATTTTTCATTTTTCTTTTGAAAATGTTCACCTTTTCATTTTTTATTTTCGTAACTATGCATAACACTTATTCGTTTTGGAGGCGGAAGAGGGATCCTGACTTATTAAGAGCAGAAGAGGTTGTTCCTTTAGAGGAGTAGTTTATGTATACCTTTGACATGCTTGTTAAGGTTTTCCCCCTCACCTTACTCTACTTGACTGAGCTGACAAGGATTAACCCAAAACAATCGACTAAAGTAGGTGACAATAGTTAGCGCGCAAGTGTTGTGTTTTCACCAAGGTTCACTTTGAACAATACGTATTTTCCATTGATGTATCATGGATTGAAGACAACAAGTTCTTACATAAGAGAGTGGACAATAGATAACCATATGTTGATAGTTGTACAAGTCCTCTTGGACTTTACCCAGCTTGTTTCAAGATTTTCACACGGCCCATGCGAAACTAACGTATGGACAATAACAAGAAAACAAGCCAAAAATCAAAGCAAGAAGCAAAAGCAAATGTGGAAGGAGAGAAAGTAAGAAAACAAACAGATGTGAGGAATCAGCGTGTCATCTTTCCCTCCTTCTAGCACCAAAATGTTGATGGTGTTGGACCGGCCAACATATCAAGGGATCTCCCTGGTAAGAAGTCCCAAGTAGACCTAAGACTGTTTGGTTTAGGAGTCCTAGCAGTGGGTTGTGCAGTATCGCCTTGACTGCGAATTCGCACAAAGGAAATTAAGATGTCCCTGTTGGTATCAAGGGTGTGACATATGTGGCAGGTCAAGGAAGGTGCATAAGCGATTCTAACACACAAAGGGTGAGGTGAGTGTGCCCCTTGGAAACCTGTGATAGCACAGAGTTAAGAAGGGAACACATGAGAAAAGATGCATCACAACATGGAAGGAAACTTAGCTAGAAATCCAAATTTATGGTTAAACCAACAACACATTTTAGTAAGATTCATACATTCATATACAAAAAATAGGCATACATGAATGCGTAAGAAAATAGATACATATATCATTTAGAGTAAATAGATAGCTGAAGTACAATACAAATATGTATGACAGGTGTTGGCTCTGTTATATTAAGAAGTGTAAGTTCCAGTCATACAATATATCCATGTCCAACCACTAGTTCCAACAATGGAACGCTATAACCACAACCGATTGCTCCTCCAAAGAGATATACTAACTTTGCGCAGTGGAGAAGCTAAGGCTTGTTACAATACTATCCAAGATCTCTCTAAGATAGTCCTATCAGAAGCTTGGCTAACCAAAAGCCTATACAATGAGTTATGAGGGACTATTTATAGAAAAGGGTGAGGTGACCCTTGACATTCCCCTTTGAGACTATTCATCTATCCTCATAACTCTTCAAATATTCTATGAATATTACATTCAACTATCGACACTTGAACTTCCACTTGACAAGACGTTACATTACAATGCACATGTGCCCATGTGAGACAAAATGGATTGAGAAAGCCATGCAAGACATCACTAACACTCAGACCATTATGGTGAGACAACTCTTTGACATCCTTGTGATGGTCGAAGGTGGTGAAATGATGCCAATTTTTGTCATCCATGATGGTGTATGTGCACTCAATGGTGACATCTTGCTGAAGCAAATTCTTGCCTTCATTTCATCTGAGTGCACAATATGGCTCCTCTGTCCAACTCGCCTGATAGCATGTGCATGGTCGTCCTAGGTGCGATCTAAGTGGCAACATCTTGATGCATAGTGTCTACGCTTCTCTCCAGGCATGTGCTGGTGGTTGTGCACATCAACTTATCAAAATACATGTTTAGCTCTAGATGGACTTGCTTCTTGTCTTTGCCTCGGTGAGTGTGCCAAATGGGTGGGATTGCATGCATGCACACAATGATATGCATGTTGCTAAATTCCCTTGCATGCGATCAACAACATTGCTCACCTTGTTTTCTCTGTGCTAGCTGCTGGGATGGATCTATAACTTTTACAAGTGTAGGTTCATCTGTTTGTGCATGTTGTGCCCCCTCCTGTACCTATTCCTACTACAACTCATTCTCTTGTTTATGCAGCTCCTGTTCTCCCTTAAGTTGTTGCTTCAACACATGCAACTCCTTCTCTATTTCATTCTCTACCTTCGCACGATCTTCATGTTGCACTGTCACCTCATAGCCTCAGTCTCCAAAGTTTTTTTCATCACAGATGGATCTGCTTGAGCTTGCAACTTTGTTCTGCCTCTGTGTTTTCAACAACCTTCCTCTTGCATTCATTGCATGCAGGTGTGTTGCCTTCTGTTTTTGCTGATGGTGCTTCTTGTTGTAATGCTGCTTCCATATTATATTAATGTCCTTGTATACGAATAATTTGATGTCTTCATAGGTAGGCAAGCTCATAGACACTTGCTTGGCTACAAACCCCGTTGTGCTCTCAATGGTGTCCTTTGACTCTGCTCTTCTGAAGGCCATTATACTTGTGCTGCTGAGAGATAGAAAAACAATTGTGATGCCTCGAGACATATCAACACTCATGGCAAGAAATCTGTCAGTCGAAAACCAAAAAAAACTTGAGGACTGACTTGCAACATACCTTTGTGATTGATCATGAAGGTTGCACAATTTCCGCTTGGAAGTTGGGAGGTTGACTGCCAAAACTACACAAGGCACAGTCCGGGTTGTCTAGAGGTTGACTGACTGCTGAAACTGTGTAATGCATAGTCCATCCTGGCCTGCTGAGGACTGAAACTATGCAATGCACAATTTCAGTCAATAGTGATATGCAACCAACAAACTGCATTACGCAATTTTTGGGGCCAGTAGGAAACTGCCTTTGAGAATTGCACAATGCAAGCCTGGAGGTCAGTGTTGGGCTAGAATTGCACAATTTTTTGAGGGAATTCAGAGCCTTCACTTCTGGAAATGTGCAATGTTAGCCGGGCAAGGCATGGTCCGGGCCAAGGAAGCCTAGACTGATCGATGGGCGACTAAAAACATGAGAAGTTTGAATGCATGATGAGATGAGGGAAAAAAAAGTGAATGATCATACATGCAAACAACAAGTGTAGGATTTAGAAAAAAGGAAAGCATGCATGTGTGTGAAGCAGGTCACCGCAATGACCCCCGTTCATGGAAAAATAGTGTCATGCATGCAACAATAGTGAGATGCGAACGAAAACTGAAACGATGTTTCTACAAGCTAACATACATCAAAACGATAGCAAGCACTCACTGAAATCAAGCAGACAACACTCACACAAAGAGAAACACAAAAAGTGACAGAAACGCAGTGCGAGACATGAAAAGCAAGCTTACCCTAAAATAGCTGAGCTGAATATGCTGATGACTCCTAGATGCAATGTGGGATGTTAGAGTTGCAAGGCCGATGTGAGGAATGAGCTTTGCAGCATCCAGTTGATGAGTTTCGATAAATCAAGGTTGTGACATGCATGCCACAAATCTAGGAAAATCAACACTTAGCAAGAGGTTTCTGAAATTATCCTTGCATGTAACATCTAGATGCTAAAAATAGATCCCTGAATCAAGGGATGCCTTTGCATGATACCTTGGGAGAATCAGTCCATACATGCAGATCAGTTTTGCTCGGTCTTGAAGGGAACCGGTCAACCTAAAGGCACATGCAACAACCTTCTTGACTGATGGGAAAATTTGCGCATTTCTGGGAGGGAGCTAGGTTGGCTACCTAGAGGGATTGCGCAATTTCTGGGCTAAGCAGCTGACTGCTGCCCAAAATTGCCAATTTCTAGGCTGACTAGTATTTTTGGGACAAATTGAGTAGTTTTTCCATTGAAACTTGACAGGCATAATTGCGTAATTTCTTGAGGGAGCTGCTCAGCTTGCAACTGGACCAAGTCCATAGAAGGAGCCTATAAGGGGGATGAAACAAGCTATCATGCACATGATGACAATCTGCTAAAAAGCCATTGAAGCTTGTGTACTTGACAATGCAAGACAAAGAGGCTCCAAAACGAAGCTAAGGCAAAATTTTGGAGGGTGGTTGTAGTCGCTACAACAAAAGGTAAGAGGGTTTGAAAAAATATTGTTTTAATTTATCAATCCATGTAAAAGTTGAATTTTGGCATTGATCTGTGACAATATTGAAATTGTTGCAAATGAGATTCAATTCCCTTAGGATATGAGATCCATTTTGAGATCAAACTGTGAGGTATTGAGGGAAATAACTCTCACATAGTAGAATATTGCTTTCATGAGCTTGAATACCTTTTTTTATTGATCGATATAGAAGAAAACACTATGGTTTTTTTTTACTAAGTTGTAGGTACAAGGGAATTCTTAAATTTGTGATTGATTCTCAGAGTCCATATTATAGAAAATTGTGATAAATAACAATATGGTGGAGGATTATACAAATTAATGTTCGCAAATACACCTAACTTAGGATTGGTCATGGATTGTGCTTAACGTATAGTAAATTCAATATATGGATTTTTCATAGCTCCTAGGGAGATTAATATATTTATACACCTGGTTTGTAATTAGATACATAGTGAATAGTATGCATAGCTCTGAATTGTGGATGTGGGCCTGTAGTATTCAAGTGTAGGAACATAGTAGAGATTTTATATGCCAAGATTTTTTATTGTTCAATGCATTGAATTACTGAGTCAGGTTGAACCCATAAAGAAGGATTTAAGAATCCTACTTAAATGTTTTCTATTCAAAATTATAGGAATATTAATTTCTTGTAACAATAAGTTGAGAAAAATATTTAAGTAAATAGAGCTTATTGATAGATTTAAGATCCCAACGGAGGCTACCCTTATGTCATGTGGTATCAAAGCAGAACAATTATTTTTGGGATTCAGGAAGGTAATAAACTAATTTTGTTATGAGATAATTGTAACCAATAGGAGAAGAAATTGAAGAAATTGCTCGTGAAGGAGAAGAAAACCAGAGAGAGAAATAATTGAGGGTAGTTGGTGGAAAAATGATATATTTTAGCGGAAAAGAAGCCTAAGAAGGATCTCAAGCAAGGAAATAAAACAAGAACATAGAAAGAAGATGGAGAGCTAGAGGATTCAAATCTGTGAAATGTGAGGTAATGAATTGCTTTGTTTGTTTTTGAATGAATGATTCATAACTAGTTACTAATTCAAGAACAAAAATATTGGAGAAGGAAATTGGGACACAAATATTTAGAACAGAGCCAGAGGATTTGGAGTAGAATGAAGAAATTCTAGCCAAGGAGCAAAGTTGGGAGAATTGCTGAAACAAGGAATGTAGGAGGTTGAAATCTCAGTGTGATGATACCTAGTAGCTAAATCAGTCTTATGTTTTTGTTTTGATCTAGACCAAGAAATTGTTGGTTGCAGTAGGTGTGATGAGGGTAACAATAGGTGTAATGAGTGTAACATTATCCCCCACTCTCATCCATAAATATTCTGAAGAACTACCAATAATAATTTTGTCAATTCGGGGACCAACCCCTAAATGATAATCCTTCCACCTCTACCAATCTAGTGATACCACCATCTCCCTTAGAGATTGACGCACTTTGATGAGACATTGTAATATAATGAATGCAAATGAAAATTTAGACTCGGATTTTCAATACATTAAAGAAGCTGGAGATTGGCATATTTCCTATAAATTGTTATGGATAATGCACGATCATTAATAAAAAATCATAACATATTTCCCTCAGTTATAGTGTTTCCAACCAATACAATGTTATTAATATCTTTAAGGAGCAATCTAATACATTTCACAAAACGAGGAGTCCAAAAAATTGTTAGATTTTCATCCTTAATCAAACTCCCAACAAGCACATTGTTTGAGGCACTATCAATAACAATTTAGACCACATTTTCTCTCCCAACTTCCTCTATTACCTCTTTGAAAAGATCATTATATATGGACCATCTTTTGTCCTCCCTATAGTATCATGAAATTTTAAGAACATAACTCCTTGTGGGATATCAACCAAAATATTAAGAAGAGGATGATGGTTGATATTTTTCCAACCATCAGATACCCCATATTTTTTCCAATTGTCTTTAATATCATGAAGTCTAGCTTTAATTCAAGCCCTCTTTTCAGAAAACATTGTTGTCCTCATATTTTCATAAATAGGAGGTTTGTAACCTTAAGGGGCATTATTAACTAGGTCTCTCACCATCTCCTTCCATTAAGGAGATTTGAAAACATTGAAAGCTATGCCATTTGCAAAATAAAAAATTGCCCAATAGATGCATCCGTATTTCCTCTCCCTTTTACATCCCATAGGTTTTCAAGGTGGGAAACAAAATAATGATGTTGAGAAGAACACACTAGACCACTAACTATCAATCCAATGGGATTGTTATTGGTTTGAATTAAACCTTTAGCAACATGTCTCAAATTTTCAAGTTCATTATATTTCTTTGATGTAGATGTTTTCTCTATTTAAGGTACACTTGAACATAAAAATATTTGTTCATTTTTCCCTATTCCAAGTAAATGGCATCAAACTCTTCCTACATGCCCTAATTTTTTTCTCTTGTAATAAGGGAAAAGCCAAAATTTTTAACTAGTTGCCCCATTTGTTCATCCACTATAAGATTGTGTGCATTTCACTGTCGCCCATAGCCTTACTTCAAAAGCCTTTTTTGCTTCTTGGTATTCTTTGTTTTGAGTTTTTTTTGGCATTGACCATAGATAATTTTTTTTTGGAAATTGGTCGTATACCTTGTGGAGCCTATTGTCGCTTCGAGAGACAGCCTTAGATTGCTTACAAGACCAGTGCCTGGAACATCTAGATTTTGTGTGTCTCGTATGATTCTCGGGAAACTTGATACATCTCTCACACCACACACACACACCACACAACAGATAAAAATAATAATAATATATAATAATATATATATAAATATATATAAATATATATTCAAAATATATAATAAACAATATGGGTTGGTTCACTCATCTAAAGGTGTAAGCCATGTATTTCTAGTACTTCTTCACATATACAACTCACAAAAATATATGCATAAACTAGTGGAGGTCGAGTAGTTCAAGGACCTACAGTTTAATAAGATTTGAGAAAGTAATGGGAGAGGATAAGGAGAAGGAGTAACTCATCACATAAAGCTTGAAGCATAAAAAATTCTACACGTATCACATAGATCTTGAAGCCTCCAGAATTCTACACTTATCTGAGTTAAAGGTATACATAATGGATGAAAGAGGATGGGTGTGATGATTCATGGAGCACAATTTTAAATATATAATATCATAGATTCATAGAGGAACATGCATTAACAAGTCAATACAAATGCATCGATATGAACATATAAATCATTTCTAGAAGCTACGATTACATGAATTCAGAGAGGAAAGATGAACATAATGGAATTTAACAGAGGGATAACATACTATAGTCTCGAAGGGTGAATCACCACCATTTCCTTAATATTATGAAAGATGCATATCATAAAGTCATATAGTCTTGAATATAACAGGTGGTTCTTTCTTTAGGATTCTAAACCTTTGTGAAGTGTTGCTTCCCCCTATTTATATAGAGAGGGGAGAATTGAACAATAATTACAACAAAATATCTCAACTGAGCCTTAGCTGTCAGATCAACTAGCTGTCTCGGCTTGGGATGGCTCTATGGCCCAAAAATGACTACAAAAATTAATTTCTTCAATAAATGGTGACACATTAAAGGATAACAAAACAAGTCAACCAAGCAAAAGAAAATGCCAATAAAATATCTCCATGCCCATCCTTGTGATCACCTTTGCTTCAGGTTGTTACTTTCCCACGATCTAGCCTCCTATGCCACCCAACCGATTCACGACACTTCTGTCTTTACAGCTCGGATCATTCATTCTTCAAAATTGGGAGTGGTCAACTATTAGTTTAATGCCACAGTACATAAGCAGAGGTCACCTGGGCGGTACTTCATCTGCCCTCTGTGTGGAGCACCATGCTGGATCATCAAGTCCTCCTGAGCTTCCATGTCTTCAATTACTCTGTATTCATCAACTCTAGTTTCATGTCACAAGGGTCCTTTTTGGGTTAGCCCACGCTAATTTTGAATGTTGAATCTCCTTTCTTAAATGCCTCAGCTGTCGACCCACCACACCTTTAAAGGATTGCATTACTTCATTGCAGAGCTATCACATCAGGGTTTTCCATTAAAGGTCCTTACAGGACGAGACATTTTGATCTACTTTATCCCCTTTTGCTTCATGTGACCTAGGGGCTAAGACCAAGCTTTTAGTCCTTGAGTGCTAGGACCTTTTGGATCATGTCTGTGAGGCTCGACCCTTTGTTAAAAAGAATCCTGTTGGCATTCTGGCACAAGTTTGGGAGTTTTGGTGCTATGGCAAAGGTGTTGTCCTTGATGGCAACTCACTTTGGTGATAGATCACAGTTCAGGCACTCAGAAAGAAGAAAAAGACATATACGTAGTTTCACTTTGACGAAGCCGCGTATACATGTGGGTTGGACGTTCCCAAGGCGCGTATGTGTATACACGCACTTTCATGTAGGGAAAAGTGCGTACATGTGGGAAAAATTGTTTATGGTCCGTGGTATTTAGTCCTTGGTATTTGAACCTATGGTTTTGGGCCATGGTATCTCGTCATAAGTGTTGATCCCAAGTATTGGGTCCATGGTATTGAATTGTTATGATTTTAGACCGTGGTATTGTGAAAGGCCTAAGGCTATAAAAGAGGAAGGAGATCATTTGGCAAGGGATCATCTGAATTATTGAATATCTGAAAAAGTGCTAGATTTGGAATATAGTGATTGGGTTATGGTGCAGATCTGGATCTGAAGGAAGAATTAACCTGAGCACAAGGAGAAGGATAAGCTCTTTTGATGGGTCAAAATCTTAAGGCTTGAATGATAGTATCTTTGTATGATTTTGATCTGTTCTATGTGGCGCTTGCTTGATCTATAAATTTGATAATCTGGGTAAACTAATATCTAAACATTTGAAGGGGTAAATTACCTTTATAGATCTGTACGCAGGTTCAATGAAGCAAAGGAGCGTATACACGCAGTTTCTGTAAATAAGAAGGGTGTATACGCAGGTTGATCTTAGCATAGGTACGTATACACGTAGTTTCTGGAAGGAAGAAGTGCATATACGCAGGTTGATCTTAACATAGAAGCGTATGCACGCAAGTTTCTAAATATTGAATTAGCGTACATCTCATAATTTAAGTTCTAGCTGCTTCTGTTTATTATTGCAGTGATCTGGGTTTAGAATCTGAGGTGTGATTACAGTTACTGTGATCTGGGTACAGTTGACAGAGAAGTTTTTATTTTGATTCAGTCTTGACTGGTGAAATGGTGATTGTTTGATGCAGAAATTCTTGATGTTAGATTGATGTTATTTGTGGATCCAGTCTAAAAATTTATGAAACGTGGTCCCTGGAAGAAAGAGATGGTTGTAGCCTTCTGCAGGTAGCAGCCTGTGTACTAGTATCTCAACTAGTACAAGAACTAAGGGGGTTGTAGCTCCCTTCCAAGAGAAGTTGGAAAACGAGAGAGGGTTGTAGCTATCTGTAGGTAGCAGCTTGTGTACTGGTAAAGGACTGCACCAGTACAGAACCATTGTAAAAAGAAGTTTCTAATTAAAAGAAGATAGAGACGAATTGCAGTAGGTGGTTTTCACCCACATTGGGTTTCCACCTTATATCTTGTGTTATTATGTGTGGTTGTCTTCTGATCTGTTTTATTGTTCCTAGCAATTGTTTATTCTGGTGCATAACTTAATAATTAACATCTGTAGAATAAAGTAAATTATAAATCTGCATAGTATACGCGGGTTTCCTTATCTGTAGTTATGTATATATGCGGGTTCATCTAACTGAAGTAGCGTATATGTTCTGGGTTTGAAAATGAAAATAATTGACCAGATAATACTGATTCACCCCCCTCTCAGTATTATTTCCAACAAATCCAACATATCGATGATTTCTGATGCTCGCCTTCGGTGCCTCCCCTTAATAATTTCGATCACCGATATTCGGGATTAGGCTCACCTAGGATATCGCAATCATCCATTACATAGTATTACCTCTGTTTGCTCTTTTTTATGATCATGTTGTTGGATATATGCTAAAAAATACCCTTGTCATCCCACTGAGCGGAAGCAAAATCGACGTTTTAATAGTAATTGGTCTGGGTTATTGATCCGGGCCGATTCAATCTAGGTTGTTGATCCGGGCCTATTGGTATCGCAATCACAATATAAGAGAGGGCCTTTTTACCACATTTAATAGTGCTTATCGATTGCCCGAACACAAAAATTCAATAAAGCATGATACATAAAATATTTCATCCAGAATCATGACTCGCATATTGCCATCAGAAAGGTAAAAGGGCTTTAACACTGATTTATGGTGATTTCCGATATTCCAGATGTGACAATTTATAGAATGTATCACATAGAATATCACATCCGTGAGGCTTCTCGCACATCACAATCGCAAGTTGGAAGGGACTCTGATGGAGTAGGGACTTTGACTTGTGTGATCCCCGATTGCGATATCATATTCAGCGAGGGAAGGAATTATCACAATCAACGAAAAAGAGTGGTGAAAGGACTTGGATATGGAAATCGGCAGGGAAACTTTGCGATATGCGATATCGGCGGAGGAGGGATTTTATCACAATCGGCGAGGAGTGGTGATAGGACTTTGATATGGAAATCCGCTGGGAGGCTTTGTGATATGCGATATCGCAATCGCAAAAGTTGAAAAAGTGAGATGGGTGGATATGTATCACAAAAAGGGAAGGGGTTGATAGCAACTACGGTTTGTGGGTCCTGATGCTTAAAAGGGTTTCAGAATGTTTTAAAAGATTTCAAAGGGGAATGACAAACACAGCCAGAGTTGGGTATACAAAGGGATTTCAGCTAGAGTTAAAAATGGGTCACTGCGGCTAGAGTTTAAAAAGCAAAGGAAAAAATGAGGTTTGTGAAAGAAATGGTTTTAAGAGAATATGAGAATTTATCCAAAACAATTTAAACTGGACTTGTTCTTCCTCATCTTTATTCTTTTTCCTCTTTGTACAACTAGAACTCTGTTTTCAGAAGGTGACAACATTGGCTCCACTTGGGGATGGGGCATTGGATTGCAATGCGTCGAGAACCTACAGACTGTGAACTTCTCCTTTGGGCATGGAGTATTTTCTAAACAAATGATAATTTTGTGAAAGTGGAATTTTCAACAGAAACTAGAAATTTCATATAATAATTATAACACACACATTGATAGTTACAATGGGTACAAGACATGTACCTATAATTCTAGAAATAGAGTTTGAGGAACTGACCATTTATTGGAAAATCCAACGATTCACCGTCCATATTTTCTAGAAGGTAGGTATTATTTTCTTTTTCTTCTAAAATTTTGAAAGGGCCGAACCAAAGTGGATCTAATTTTCTGTGTTTTCCTTTTTCTTCCCATTGGATGTCCCATCGGAGAACTAAATCTCTTGGTTGAAGAGGTCGATCCTTGGCCTTCTTATCAAACATGGATTTCATCTTCTGTTGGTAATTTGCAAATTTAGTCTCCACCTATTCTCTATTTTCATGAACTTCGGCTAGTTGGTTTATCCTTTGTGTTAAGGCAATTGAATCTTCCTTATATTCTTGTAGTAACTTCACAATTGGCATTGCTAATTGGATTGGAAATATTGCAACCTTACCATATACTAGCTCGAAAGGTAATTTTCCAATGGATCATTTAGGAGTTACTCAGTTATCCAAAAGGGAAAACTTCAATTGGGAGTCCCAGTTCCTCTGATTCTTAGTGATGGTCTTCTTTAACACTCTTGGAAAAGTTTTGTTTGAGGACTTAGCCAAGAAGTTACGTTGAAGATAGTAGGTAGTGGAGTACCCGATGATAATATTGAATTTCTGACAGAAGCCGATGAATTTTGTATATTTGAAGACTTGAGCATTGTTAGTGATGATTTTGATAGGGCAACCAAAACGCGATAATATGTTTTCCTCCATAAACTTAATTACCACTAAGTCAGTAGCGTTTCTGGCTGGGACAACCTCTACTCACTTGGTGAAATAATTTGTGGTTGTTAATATCCACTTATGTTGGCCATTGGAAGGTGGGTTTATTTCTCCTATGAACTCTAGTCCCCACTATCTAAAGGGTTCTTCCACATGTACTAGAATCAGGGGGAGAGGAGAAAGTTTCTCAGTAAACACTTGGCACTTCTAACATGACCTGACCTGGGAATGAACATTTCCAAAGAGTGTAGGCTAGTAGAATCGTAGCTTGAGGATTTTGTGAGTTGTGGTCTTCCAACTGTAATGACCTCCACAAATTCCTCCATGAAATTCCTCAATCACTTTATGAGTTTCACCTTCTACCAAACATAACAAAAAAACTCCCATCGGGTCCTTCCATTAGAGTTGACCATTGGATATGATATACTTTTGAGCTTGCAGTCTCAGAGTTCAGTATTTGGATTTATCCAGCCCTAGTGGGCACCTCAAGAATAAGAGATAATGGATGACATTCTTATACCAAGGTGATCCCTCATATTTAGCATATATATTTTGCTTTGATGTTTTAATCTTGTTCTATTGAACCTCTGTTTTGCCTTCCTCTATTATCAAGTTTATCCCTAAATATTGGCAATTAGATTCTGATAAAACCTTGGCCAACCCCTGGCCTTTTATGATCTTAGTAGGCTTTATGTCTAACTCATATTCATGTATCTTTTCTATCCACCTACTCCTTTTTCCTTCACTGTCTCCTTGCACAAGGATGTCCTTGACTAATGTCGTTGGGCCAAATTATATGATTTCCAATTGTAGCACGTATATTCGAAATTCCTTCAAAGCCTTGACTAAAGCATATGATTTCTTCTCCAAGATGTTATATTTCAGCTCAGCATCCCTCAAGACTTGGCTGAAGAAGGCGATGGATTATTCGTAACGATATTTATTCTTTTGTAGTAGAACTGTGGCAATAGTATGCGTAGAAGCAAAAGAAAAAATATGGAAAGGCGCATAGTAGTCAGGGTTGACTAGTACCAAAGCTTCAACCAAATATTCTTTAATTCTAGTAAAAGAATCTCGGGGGG
>APFE030824894.1:0-13438 GCA_000404065.3 Pinus taeda | reverse complement strand
GTTGGATCAACGATTGATATAAATCATAAACCTTTCATATGGGAGAGTTTTTTTTTTCCTAGGTAGGTGGGACTACACATGGGTTTTTAAATAATAACCTTAACATCAAGGAGTGCCTTAAAAGTACACCCAATAAACATCTATTCAAAATCCCTCTAGGGTGGTGTTGTACTATGTAACAATGCCCCCACCCCCCATTTATACAAGTAATAGTAATTAATATTTGACATATAAATAAATGCAAACTCTACGAATTTTCTTTAAAAACCTTAAAAAGGGAACTCATGCTTGAAGCTCTTATCACAAATTGCATCTCAAAGTTTTCCATGTAACAATTGTTAACATTCCATCGAAAATCCCGAAATGCAATATGTGATGAGGTCCCCACTATGGTTTTCTGATCACCACACTTTAATAACACACGATCACACTTAACAAATCACAAATTGATGGAGCATGCCATTGTGTCAACCCTTAAGAATTTGCGAAATGTGATATTGCGATTCTCGTAATCACATTTCTCATTAACTTCGAATAACGTTATATGGCAAAGTTTGAAAGTTTTGATGCGCAAATAAAGTGTGAAGCATGGAGAAGTTACTGAGATTTAATGTAATAATGAGTGGTTTGATAGAGTAATTAATTCCTCAAGGAGAGGAATTGATGTTTTCAAGTTATTGCTAGTTAACATTGAAATCTCATGTAAAATCTTCCCACGATTCAAAGTCATTTCAAAGAACTCTCTTCCTTAATTGTCCTCCATTGTGTGTGCTAATATATCTCTTTCATTTCAAGCAAGCCTCAAGAGAAATGTCATTGCGAAAGGTAATGCAAAAGCAGAAGAAGTAGAGAATTACAGAGTCTATTATATCAGAGATGTCGCCTATATTCGCTGATGAGGAGTGACACCATGGGAAGTCATGTACAACAGACTTGAAGATAAGCCTCCTAAAATTACTATCATAGAGGCAAAAAATGACCCAATAAAACTGGTGGGGGTCCAATCCAAAGATGTTGCTTACTCCTTCCCTCCCAAAATTGAAGACACGTAATTCATGAAATCGAAGATGGAGCTAATGGGGTCCTTCAAAGATGAAGACCTGAAGAAAATGTATCATCTACCTCACCCTAAAGAAATATATGATAAAACATACGTAGCCAACTTCGCGAAGAAAATTGAAGGACCTTTCAAGATGATCCACGGTTGGAGGGTCCTAGAGAAAAAATTCAAATATGATAAAACGAGTATGTATCTCGTAGATTATTTGGAAAAACCCTGTAACTATGCAGCTTCTATGTTATGTAGGTTATATGGATTACCTAATGATAGCAAGTTTTCCGTAGAATGGATTCCTTTAATTAATGCTTCTGTCAATTCCCATATAATGAATTGGCCCACTATCCTATCTGATAACCTAGGTACTGCTATTTCTGAGTACCATCAAAAGAGATCCACCTCCACAGAGAACCTTCCTCCATTTTATTTCAGTGACTATATCATGGATGTCATCTATTTCTATACTAAATTTCCAATCATGGGTTGAAAATGGACATTGCAAGACCCCTAACCCATTCATCTCAACCACAAATAGATTTGGGAATCCCATTATATACCCAATTTTTATAAAATATGTCATGGTCTCATTTTACAGTTGCATCAATTTATTTTCAATGAGAAAGTCCCCATGGTTTCTAAAGAAGCCACTATAGACCTTCTCGTAGTAGGTAAGTATTTTGCTAAAGAATGGCTTACATATATTAGATCTTTTGGTATTACAGGGAACGCAGATGTGTTCCCTTTGCATGTCTCCGACAAGACAATAGTAAGAGAAATATCTCACTAGGCTATGGGAAAAGACCTAACCAAGACGATAAAAGATAACAAAAAGTCATTATGGCCATCCTTTCCCATTCAATTTTGTTCTTTTTCATTAGAAAATTTCAACGATGCAACCAAGGAATCACTAAGCCTAGAGAGCCTCATGCTCCATACCGAGGCAATTTGATCCAAACATAATAGCACATAATCTTACTGCAGTAAAGATTAATCCCTTTAACTATGAGGCTAATGATTATTAGGATATTTGAGAATTAGCTCAATCATTCAAACAAGCATTGGAATGGGCAAAGGACAATTTGAGTCGTGATGATTTTAAGAAGTTTCACGAACTCAGAAGTCAAAGGCTCGAAACAATTCTATTGCATTTGTTAAGGGCTTAGGACAAACCTACTCCCAATGTAACTATCAGGAATGAGGGACCAAATTCTCGCATAGAGTCTCAAGTGGATATAGGGAAAGCATAGAATACAGGGAAAGTGTAGGACATAAAGAATACAGTGGAACCCAACATAAGGTCTATCGAAAAACACGTCATAAGTGACCTAACTAATGATACTGGTCCCGAAGTCAAAAGCAACAATTTGGAGCAATAATGGGACCAATTTAATAAAAGGCTACAATATACTCCTAAGACAACAGATGCCCAGGAAATCACAAAATATCACACTCCTCTACAAACTCAGAAAACTATAGAGTCTAAGTCAACGGATGAGAAAGGGGAATGTTCACAACATACAAAAATCATTCTTGCATTACCGACATTGGAAATTATCCTAAAGGTAACTGAAATTCCTCCTTTATATGTGTTCTACAACGCACTGCATAAGGCTATTGTGAGAAGGCAGAGGAAGAGAAGGAGGGTGGAAACACCTGAGATCCCAGCAGGGAATGAGCAGATGTACATAGTTTAGAAGGATATTCCTTCCAATCCTGCTAAAACTTTGACAAGGCTGTTGTAGTTTACAGGAGCATATGCAACTTCCACTATGGATAAATCCCTTGAGGTATCAATTTTGTTAAGGGAAAGGGAAGAAAAGATAGTGCAACTCGAGCAACATCTTAGAATTGGGAAGAAAAGTGTGAACAAACAAGCTGTTGAACAACTAGCCCTGCAACAGAATATGGAGGTATTAAAGATAAGCCATGAAGAAAACATCTTTGTGAAGAACATACAAATCCAACAAGTGCAAGAAGCCATGGAAAAATATAGAGATGTCCCTAGTGTCTATGAATTCATCAAAGAGGCACTAAAGCTAAATTCTCTTCTATCAAAACAAAAAGATCTATTTTTTCCAAAGAATGTTGCATGTCACTCCTTATCTAATCACCAGTGATTATAATGTTAATAGATAAGGTGATTGACTAGAGAACTGAATTTAATGATTTAAATACAAATATCTCTGAATTCATTGAATGGTAAGAAATTGAAGAAGGAAGGAGAGCTAATCTTCCCGAGATTGAGGAGACACATAGGGACTTTTATTTACTCTAACCTACTCTAGCCTATCCTAACCTACTATATGCTACTCGAGTTTAGCCTACTCTAGCATAGCCTATTATAGTCTAACCTACTCTAGCATAGCCTAGCTTACTTAGCCTACTCTACTCTAGCCTAGTCAAGCCTACTTTAACCTACTTTAGCCTAGCCTACCATAACCTACTCTATCACAACCTATCCTAACCTAGCATATCTTAACCTACTCTATCCCATTGTAACCTAGCCTCTCCTTAGCCTACTCAACCTAGCCTAGAATAACCAAGAATAACATATCTACTCTAGCATACACTAGCCTAGCCTACCCTAGTATTTCCTATTCTACTCTAACATACTCTATCCTAGGGCCTATTCTATCCTACTTTAGCCTAGCTTAGCTCACTCTAGCCTAACGTACTCTAGCCTAGCCTATTCTAGTCTAACCGACTCTAGCCTAGCCTAGCCTAGCTTAGCCTACTCTACTATACCCTACTAGGCTACTCTGACCTAGCATAGCCTTGCCTAGCTTAGCCTACTCTACTCTAGCCTACTAGGCTACTCTGACATAGCCTGGCCTACTTTAGCCTACCTTAGCCTAGTTTACCATAGCCTACTCTACCATATCATATCCTAGTCTACCATATCATAGGCTACTCTACTCTAGCCTTGTCTAGCCTAGCCTAGCCTATTCTACACTATCCAAGCGTAGCCTAGCCTATCCTAGCCTACTCTACTTTAGCCTATCCTATCCTCCTCTAGCCTCACCTAACCTATGCTACTCCAACCTCACCTACTCTACAATAACCTACTCTACTCTTATCTAGCCTAGCCTACTTTACCCTAGCTTGGCCTAGCATACTATACTCTACTCTAGCCTAGCCTAGCGTTTTCTAATCTACTCTAGCCTAGTTCATCCTACTCTATCCTACTCTAGCTTGACCTACCCTACCCTACCCTATTCTTGTCTAACCTACTCTAGCCTATCCTAGCTTACCCTACTCTACTCTAGCTTACTAAGCTACCCTAGCATAGCCAAGCCTACTTCAACCTACTTTAGCCTACCCTAGCCTACCCTCGCTTAACCTACTCTATTATATTCCATCCTACCCTAACCTACTCTATCCTATTATAGCCTAGCCTATCCCTAGCTTACTCTAACCAAGCCCAGCCTAACCTATCCCTAGCTTACTCTAACCAAGCCTAGCCTAGCCTAGTCTATCTACTCTACCCTAGGCCCTAGTCTAGTCTATCCTATTCTAATCTAACCTACTCTAGCCTAGCCTACTCTATTCTGCTACATCTTGGCTTGGATTACTATCCTAGCGTACTCTAGCCTATCTTATTCTAGTCTAACCTACTCTAGCATAGCCTAGCTTAGCCTACTTACTCTCACCTATTAGGCTACTCTAAACTAGCCTAGCCTACTATATCTTACCCTATCCTAGCTTAGCCTACCCTATCCTAGTCTAGCCTATCCTAGCCTACTATACTCTATCCTTGCCTAACCTATTGTAGCCTAAACTAGCCTAGCCTAGCCGATTCTACTCTACTCTAAACTACCCTATTTTAGCCTATCCTATCCTAGAGTAGCCTAACCTACTCTACTCTAGCCTAGCCTCCTCTAGCCTACTCTACTCTACTCTAGCCCAGCATAGCCTACTCTAACCTAGCTTAGCCTACTCTAGCCTTACTCTAGCCTAGCCTAGCATACTTTAGCCCACTCTTATCTACTCTACTCTCGCCTACCCTACTCTACTCTACTTTAGCATTGCCTAGCTTACTATAGCCTAGTCTAGCATATCCTAGCCTAGCCTAGCTTACTCTACTCTACCTTAGCCTACTTTACTATAACCTAGCCTACTCTAGCATACTCTAGCCTTAATATAGCCTTTCCTAGGCTAGCCTACTCTAGCCTAGCCTAGTCTACTCTAGCCAATATTACTCTACCCTACTCTAGCCTAGCCTAGCCTAATCTACTCTTATGTTAGCATACTCTAGGATACTCTAACCTAGCCTAGCCTACTTTATCCTACTCGGCCTAGCCTAGCCTACTCTAGCCTACTCTACTCTAGCCTAGCCTAATCTACTCTTATCTTAGCATACTCTAGGATACTCTAACCTAGCCTAGCCTAATTTATCTTACTCTAGCCTAGCATAGCCTACTCTGGCCTACTCTACTCTAGCCTAGCCTAGTCTACTCTAGTGTAGCCTATCTACTCTAGTGTAGCCTATCCTACTCTAGCCTATCCTAACCTACTCTACTCTAGCCTAGCCTAGCATGCTCTACTCTAGGCTAGCCTAGATTTCTCTAGTCTAGCCTAGCCTACTCCACCCTAGCTTAGCTCAGCTTACTAAATCCTAACATACTCTATCCTAACCTATTATAGTCTAACCTATTCTAGCCTAGCTTAGCTTAGCCTACTCTACTGTGGCTTATTAGGCTACTCTAGCGTAGCGTAGTCTACTTTAGCCTACCCTAACCTAGTGTAGCCTACTCTATCTTATCCTAGCCTAGTCTAGCATAGTCTAGCCTATCCTAGCATAGCCTAACCTAGCCTACTCTACGCTAGCATACTTTATCCTAACCTACTCTACTCTACTCTAGGCTAACCTAGCCTAACCTATCATATCCTCTCCTAGGTTACTACAACCAACTCTACTCTAACCAAGTGTACTCAACTCTACTCTAGCCTACTCTAGCCTACTCTAGCCTAGCCTAACCTAGACTACTTTTGCCTAGCCTAGCCTAACCTAGCCTACTCTACCCTAGCCTACTCTACTCTACTCTAGCCTAACCTATCGTCCCATTCTCTATCATATCCTAGCCTAGCCTATCCTAGCCTAGCCTAGCCTACACTAACCTAGCTTACTCTACTCTAGCCTAGCCTGTCCTACTCTACCCTAACCTACTTTACTCTACTCTAGCCTAGCATTACCTACTCTATCATACTCTAACCTAGCCTAGCCTACACTACTCTACCCTAGCATATTCTACTTTACTATACTCTAGCTTAGCCTACTCTAGCCTAGCCTAGCCTACTCTATCCTTACTCTACTTTAGCCTACCCTACTCTAGCCTAGCCTAGCCTAACCTAGCCTACCCTACACTTCTCTAACCTACCCTAGCCTAGCTTGCTCTAGCCTCTCCTAGTCAACTCTAGCCTAGCCAAGCCTACTCTAGCGTAGCTTAGCTTAGCCTACTCTAGCCTAGCTTAGCTTAGCCTACTCAGCCTAGTCTAGCCTAGCCTAGCCTACTCTATCCTTCCTCTAATTTAGCCTACCCTACTCTAGCCTAGCCTAGCCTAACCTAGCCTACCCTACTCTTCTCTAACCTACCCTAGCCTAGCTTACTCTAGCATACTCTAGCCTATCCAAGCCTACTCTAGCCTAGCTTAGCTTAGCCTACTCTATCCTAGCTTAACTTAGCCTACTCTAACCTACTATCCTACTCTAGTCTAGCCTAGCCTACTCTAGCCTAGCCTAGCTTATCCTAGCCTACTCTAATGTCCTCTAACCTATCCTAGCCCACTCTATCCTAACCTATCCTTTCCTAGCCTACTCTACCCTGACCTAGCCTACTCTACTCTAGCCTAGCATGTCCTACTCTACCCTACCCTACTCTACTCTACTCTACTCTATCGTAACCTACTCTATCCTATCTTACCTAGCGTAGCCTACTTTAATCTAGCCTTCCATACTCTAACATACTCTACTCTACTCTACTCTAGCTTAGCCTACTCTAGGCTGGCTTAGCCTAGCCTAGCCTACTCTATTCTTACTCTACTCTAACCTACCCTATTCTAGCCTAGCCTAGCCTACTCTACCCTAGCTTAGCTTAGCCTACTCTAACCTACTATGCCACTATAGCCTAATCTACTCTAGCTTAGCTTAGCCTAGCCTACTCTACCATAGCCTAGCCCAGTCTAGCCTAGCCTAAGCTATCCTTTCCTAATCTAGCTTAGGCCTAGTTTACTCTTCTCTAACCTATCCTAGCCTAGCTTTCTCTCCTCTAGCCTAGCCTACTCTAGCCTAGCTTAGCACAGCCCAGTCTAACCTACTATCCTACTCTAGCCTAAAGTAGCCTACTCTAGCCTAGCCTACTCTAGACTAGCCTAGCCTACTCTACCCTAGCCTAGCCTAATCTAGCCTAGCCTAATCTATAATAGCCTAATCTAACCTAGTCTACTCTAGCCTAACCTAGCCTGCTCTAGCTTAGCCTAGCCCATTCTACTCTAGCCTATCTTATTCTACTATAGCCTATCTAATTCTACTCTAACCTAGTCCACCCTAGCCTAGGCTAAGCTAGCCTAGCCTAGCCTAGCCTATTCTAGTCTAACCTACTGCACCCTACTATACAGTGTTAAATTTATAAGAGTTTATCTATATACATATTGTAATTGAGACAATTAATAAAAAGTGTATTCAAAATCAATGTTAAAAAATATTTACTTACAATTTTATTTTATAATATGTATTTATATATAAAAGCAATGTTATTTTATATTATATAATTCAATCATTTTTTTATTATACATTATCATATTTTAATTAAATCCTATATAAGTTTATAGAAATTTATGTATATAGATGTTGTAGTTGACATTTGCGTTAGAATTTAATTTTATAATTTAGATTTAAATATAAAAGTAGTATACTTTTATATTAGATAAATTTAAACATTTTGAACATTTGTTTATATTACTTAAATTAAACAAATACATAATATTACATCACTAATATATTATAATATAGAATTTAATAACCTATTAATTATGTAAATTTTAATATCATTTTAAAAATAAATTAAACAATATTAATAAAAAATTCATTCAAAAATTAGAATATACAATATTCCTAAAAAATTAAATCTAACAAAATTATTTAATATCTATATATATATATAAATAATATTATATATATATATATATATATATATATATATATATATAAACTAAAATTTAGCATACATATATATAAAACCAAAATTTAGCATAAAAATTTATAAGACATCAACAACAAATTTAAAAGATTTAAAACCTTAACCATAGTTTAATATAAAACCACATTTTTCATAAATTAAATTAAGGGTTCCACAAATTAGATTTAATTATAATTGCAGGGTAGCCATGAAAAAAGCAAGTTACACTAAAAAATTTTATCGCTCACACCAACCTACATCACCAAGAGTGTAACGCCTCACAGCTCTGGCACGGGGGCGCGCCCCTCACGCGAAAAAATGCGACTAAGTATTATGCGAGCGCTCCAACATATGGAGGCTTGGTGGACAAAACACGCGGTTATGAGGAGAGCGTCGCGAGTTTATATGGCGAGCTGGGCAAACTAACCAACGAGCCGACTGTAGGCAAACCTTACACGATGGGCGGTTCGGGTGGGCGGTCCCGCACGATGGGCGAGCCGACCACACATCGGGCGATGGCGTCCGGGTTGAACGACGGACGGATGGAGGGTCGTCCGAGCGCTTGCCCACTCCAACGAAGGGTATAAGCACATGAAGTGCGTGTTTCATTTGGAGCATCACACAACATCGCAAGTTCTTCGCACTTCTAACTGTGCACACAAGAAATGCGAGTTGGACGCATTACCGCAGGTCGCACTTGAGGATGTGCCCGCTGAGACGGGCGACATGAATTGGCAGCACATGTGGTAGTGTGGGCGGTGGAGCGCACGGGCGTGCGCCCACCACATTTGTACACGGAGTAGGGTTGGAGTTTGGACGTGGGTCGTGCACGGGCGCGCCCGCCCGGTGGACAACGAACTTAGTTGTACATTGTATATTGTATTTTGGTTAAGGCATGGGCAGACCGCCGTGCACTCTTGCACGGGCGGGTGCCCGCCTTGGTTATGAACGCCGGTGGAGTGGAGTTGTTACTCCCGGTCATTGTAAAATTCTTCCATATAATAAAAGAAAGTTTCTCTTGCATATTCTTATGGTTCTTGGTTATCGTTTATCATGCTTTTATAATGGATTCCGCACATTATAATAATAAGTGAAGTTTTTATGAATTAATGAAGGCGTAGTTCGTAAAGTAGCTTAACTATGGAAATGGTCGGTTGCTTAGGCGGTGCCGCACCCGCTCAACTTAAGAAAAAAAGAGTTGGGGGCATGACAGGTGGTATCAGAGCTGATTCAGGGTTGAAGAGGCTTGATGATAAGCGAAGAGAACGAATATGTATGCAAGGACAGGTTATGGAGAAATCATGGATGAACAGTCTGGATTTCGTGGACTTGATGGTCTGTGGAAAGACCACTCAAGCTCTTATGGACACAGCGGCCACCCATAACTTTATGACGAAATGGTTGGCTAGAGAGGTAGAATTGACAATCCTCCCATCGAACATGGAGGTCAAGGCAGTGAACTCTAAGGCTAAGGTGGCGGGTTTGGCACACGAAGTGCCAGTACAAATAAAAGACTAGACAGGTCAGTTCTACTTCACGGTGATGGAGATGAATGACTTCGATGTAATACTTGGACAAGATTTCTTGAAGGGAAACAAGGCTATTGTTGTCCCCTTCTGTGATGAGGTGGTGCTGGTTGGACAGACACGAACTTGGACTTTTTCCACTCATAAGCAAAGGAGGGAAGTCAAGGTGCAGCATGTTTCTGCACTGAGTTTGGAGAAGGCTATGAAGGAGTCAGATATGGAGACATATGCGGTGATGTTCAAGGGAGTCGAAGGTGATGGAGTGGGGATGCCTGTTCGAGCTGAGATTTCTGATGTGCTTGCCAAGTATGCAGATTTGATGCCTAATGAGCTACCGAAGAAGCTTCCACCAAGGCGTGCAGTGGACCATAGCATTGAGCTTGAACCAGGGAAGGAACCCCTGGAAAAAAGACCTTATCGTTTATCAGGGCCTGAGTTGGAGGAATTGAAACGACATCTAAAGGAGTTAGCTGATGCAGGTTTCATTAGACCTTCAAGGTCCCCTTATGGAGCTCCGGTATTATTCCAGCGAAAGAAGTATTCCAATGAGCTAGGGATGTGCTGTGACTACCGTGCATTGAACAAGCAGACGGTGAGAAACAGGTATCCTTTGCCATTGGCTGTTGATTGCTTTGACAAGCTTGTGAAAGCCCGAATGTTTTCCAAGCTGGACTTGAGGCATGGGTACTATCAGGTGCGGATTGCTGAAGGAGACGAGAAGAAGACCGCGATCGTAACAAGATATGGTAGCTTTGAGTTCCTTGTTATGCCATTCGGGTTGTGCAACGCTCCTGGGACATTTGGCACTTTGATGAATGATGTTCTACGACCATACTTGGACTCGTTCATAGTGGTATACTTGGACGATATAGTGGTTTACAGTGACAACATGGAGGATCATAAGAAGCACTTGGTGATTGTTTTCAAGGCACTGAGGGAGAATGAGTTGTTCTTGAAGAAGTCTAAGTGTGTGTTCGCTCACACCGAGATTTCTTTCCTTGGGCATATTGTTGGTCAGGGGTACATACGGATGGAGCCGAGCAGGGTGAAGGATATTGAGGACTGGGTTGAACTGGAGAATGTCCATGAGATGAGGGTGTTCTTGGGCATGACCAACCACCAACAGAAGTTTGTAGAAGGTTACTCCAAGGTAACATCGGCACTGACAGACCTACTGAAAAAAGACAAGAGGTGGTGTTGGATGGAGAAATGTCAAAAGGAATTTGATGACTTGAAGAGAAGGATGGTTACAGCGCCGATACTGAAGTTGCCTGACTTCGGGAGACTGTTTGAGGTGCACACTGATGCTTCAGATTTTGCCATAGGAGTGGTTCATATGCAGGATGGGTATCCGGTGGCCTATGAGAGTCGGAAGTTGCAGGATAGAGAGCGAAGGTATCCGGTTCATGAGAAGGAGATGACTGCGATTATCCATTGTCTTCATGTATGGAGGCATTACCTGATTGAGAAGCCATTTGTTGTCAATACTGACAATGTTACAGCGAGTTATTTTGCATCACAACCGAAGCTTTCTGCGAAGCAACCTCGTTGGTAGGACTTCTTGGCAGAGTTCGACATGTCTATTGAGTATAGACCGGGTAGACACAATGCGCTAGCAGATGCCCTTAGTAGGAAGGGACAACTTGCAGCATTGGAGGGAGAAGACCAGGCAACAAGGAGGAGAAGTTGGATTCAGATGTCAGAAGAGATGCAAAACAAACTGAAGGAAAGTGTGGAAACCGATACTTTGGCGCAGAATATAGTGAAGCAGATAAAGGAAGGGAAGACACGAAAGTTCTTTCTACGGGATGGTTACTTGTTCTTTGGAAACCGACTCTATGTTCCAAAGACATCTGGTCTCAGGAGGCACCTTTTGAAGGAGTGCCACGATTCTCCATGGGCTGGCCACCCAGGGCAGCGTCGTTCTTTGGCATTGTTGGAGAGAGGGTTCTTTTGGGAGAAGATGTGGGAGGAGATGGAGGAGTATGTACATACGTGCATCATTTGTCAACAGGACAAATCGAATACACAGAGGCAAGGAGGACTGTTGCAGCCTTTACCTATTCCAGAGAGGCCATGGATGAGTGTCTCGATGGACTTCATTGTTCAGTTACCACAGGTGCAGGGGTATAATGGGATTATGGTCGTGGTCGATCTGCCGAATTTTTCTTTAAGAATGTGGTGAAGTATTGGTGGATCCCGTTGAGTATCGTGTTGGATAGAGATCCACGATTTACAGGGAGATTTTGGACCACATTGTTCAAGTTAGTTGGGACAGAGTTGTTGATGAGTTCGAGTTACCATCCGCAGACAGATGGGCAGACCGAGCGTATCAACGCATTGCTGGAGGACTACTTGATACATTATGTGACGGCTGATCAGAAGAATTGGCGTGAACTCTTGGATATTTCTCAGTTCAGCTACAATATTCAAAAGAGTTCTGCGATGGGGTACAGTCCATTTGAGTTGGTGAATGGGAAGATGCCAGTTGCTCCGCACACCGTTGAGACCACAGGTTTTTTGAGGAGTCCTCATGCAAAGAGGTTCATGAAGGCTTGAGAGGAGACCTTGGAGTTGGCACGGTTGCGCTTGCACGACGCGGCAAGGAGGATGAAGAAGTATGCTGATAGGGGAAGACGGGATGTACACTTCAGTGTGGGAGATATGGTGTTTCTCAGGATTACTTGGGAGCAGTTTCAGCCAGCCGAGGGGACGGTCGCCAAACTGACACGGAAGTATGAGGGACCATTTCGGGTGAAGAAGCGAGTGGGGGAGGTTGATTACGAGTTGGAGCTTCCGCACCATATGCACATGAAGCATCCATTTTTTCACGTTAGTCAGTTGAAGAGATGCAGACTTGACTCAGACCATCTAGAGAGAGCTGAACCACCGAGAGGACCAGCTAGGATAGTGGACAAACCACGCTTGGAGTTGGAGAAGATATTGAGTTATCGGACTACAGGGATTGGTTGCCACCAGAAACGGGAGTACCTTGTCAGATGGAAGGGAGCACCGGAAGAGGAGAGCTGGGAATCAGAGGACTCACTTTGGAAGTGGAAGAGGAAGATTGCGAGATTTGAGTGGAGAGTACTTAGACGTGCAGGATTGTCGAGGGCCACAATGATTAATTTATTTTTTGGACCCTTGGTTTTAAATGACAAATAATAAATTAAATTATTACTAAATAAATATAGGATATACCTATGATATTATTTAATTTATTATATAATGTACCTAGTTTAACTAATTCCTTAGTAAAACAATAATTAAATTTAACAAGAATAATTTTGGTTTGACTCGAGGCATTAGCTCAAAATTGGACGTTGGAAAATTAACCGTTGGAAATTTAGCCGTTGGAGTCTTTGCACACACTATTTAACAAGCTGGGCTGGATTGGTTCTTCAACTTGTCCCGACGATGAACCACACTGATTGGTTCGAAACGCGTCGACAAAAGAATATTTATGTGATTTCGCCAAAAATTCTCTAAACAATATTAATATTTCTTAGATCATCATCCTCCTCTTCAATGGTCACATTATAACATTCCAACACATTGCGTAGTTGGGTACTCTAGTTCTTGTGGCATTATGAAGATAACTGCCTTAATATTCTATAGGGCTTGATCAATACTGGCCAAGCCATCTTCAAAACATAAGGTCAACAATATCCCACTTCACG
>APFE030824888.1:0-10256 GCA_000404065.3 Pinus taeda | reverse complement strand
AAGGTAGGGAGAGGAGGAGAGAGAGAGTGATAAGGATTGTGAGAGAGATAGAGAGGCTGTGGCTGGTAGTGAAGGATTGGTTGAGAGATATGGTGAGGGGGAGTGGGCAGGAGAGGGGGAAGGGGATGTGGCGAGAGAGGGGGAGGGGGAGTGTGAGATGGAGGGAGATGAAGGGAGAGAGTGGGAGAGAACAGGCAAGGTGAGGGTGGAGGGAGAGGGGAAGAGTGAGAGAAAGGGAGTCATTAAGAGTGATAGAGAGAGAGAGAGGGAGTGAGAGAGATATATAGAGAGAGAGGGAAAGGGGGAGAGAAGAGAGGGGGGGAGAGTGAGTGAGAGAGAGAGAGAGATAGAGAGAGATAGAGTGTGAGACGGAGAGTGGGAGAGAGAGGGAGAGAATGAGGTGGAGGGATGGGGAAGAGAGAGAGATCTAGAGAGAGAGGGGAAAGGGGGGATGGATAAAGTGAGAGAGAGAGAGAGAGAGAGAGAAAGGGAGAGAGAGGTGGAGAGGGAGAGGGGGAGTGCGAGCGGGAGGGGAAGAGAGAGGGAGAGGGAGAGGCATAGAGAGAAAGAGAGAGAGAGGAATAGATAAAGAGAGGGGGGAGTGGGAGAAGGGGAGAAGGGGAGAGGGGGAGGAGGAGGGAGATAGAAAGAAGGGGGGACAAAATTGGAGAGTAGGAGGGGGAGTGAGAGTGGGAGGGTAAGAGAGCGGGAAATGGGATGGGGGAGAGGGAGAAGCAAGGGAGTAAATTGAAAACTAACTTAGTTTTCAAAAGGTATAATAAAAATAAAGATTCAAATCAAAGTAATTTAAATATTTTAAATTTATTAAAAATGGTTTCTCAAATTAATATTATTTCTCTAGTCTTTCTAGCCTAGTCAAATATTGTCGTTTTTATACTCGTTTCCTTTTAGCAACTAGAAGGCCCATCTCCCTATTTAACTTACAACTATGATCTGATTCTTCATCTTGTCGTGATGATGAACCACAAAGTTTGGTTCGAAACATGTCACCAAATTCTTCTGATGTGATTTCTTCTTAAAATGTTTCTATTACTCAAAAGAAACATTACATTAAAATTTTTAAACAAATAGATCTAATAACAAAATAAGATATATTATTTGGCTCCTTACATGAGTAAAGAAGAAAATTGATAATTCTCCATTAAAAAAAATAAATAAATTTCAAAATATTTAAAACCTTATAATAAAAGAAATTAAATACAGTAAAATGTACATATAGAATAAATCTATATATGGAGTGGCTTTAATTTCTTCTAGATGTTATAAACGCAAAAATTAGCAATACAAGAATTAAAAGGAACACATTTACAATGTAAGTTTACAAATAGATATTGACCTCTAGTTGCAAATCACATTAAATTAGGGAAGAGTTCAACTTATAGATGAAAAGTCACTTTCGCTAGAATTTGGGGATTCAATTTCAAGAAAGATTGTGTTTATTTATTTATTTAAAAAGTATGTTTTTGAATGTATAAATGGATTCAATTGCATGAAAACCCATATTGCACTAGAATTCTACATATGAAGCAACTTAAACTCACTCTTTTAAAAATCTTTACCGAAGTTAGATTAAAATTAAATGGAAACAATGCCTGAAAGAGTCATTTTCCTCTATTAATGAGAAAACACATTAAATTTAATTTAGTATTGAAAATGGGTAAAATATAACTTAGAATTGAAAATTTTATGATTTTCAATTAAAAAATTTAAAACTTAAAGTGTAATTCTATTGAATGCATTAAGATCTAGGTCATAAAGAGGAGGTCTATGTGATAAAGCGGAGACGTCATCACATAAATGATTAAGTTGTACATTTTCTAATTATGTCGATAGACTCGTTTATTTGAGAATAGGGTTCCCATCATTATTAATAACTATTAGGTGAATTGTAGAGATTTAACCTCCATGGAATATGCTAGAAAAGTCATAGAAATATTCACATATCAAGGGTTAAGATCCATGGTATTGGCCCATAGTATTGTAAGATCTACTTACTTGAGTTAAGAATTTCCATGGTAAAGTGGGGATGAATCTGGAATATTGTCACATATTTTTAAAATTTATATATATTTAATTCATATATTAATTATTTTCATAATTAATAATAATAATTTAAAATAAATTTATAATTTAGTTAACTTTTATGATTAATTTTTATATGCTAAATGTGAGATGTATAATGTGGTGTGTTTTGATGCTTAACACAGATTGATTTGTATACTTGTAAATTAATCTATATGGTTGCACTAGCTATATCAAAACTGGTAAAAGTTCTTATTAATGGGTGTGTTTAGTCGTGTTGAGTTGTTTCTTGTTATAGAGCACTCATGTGAAATACAACATCAATGAATGGCTAAAGACAATTTAACCTTTGAAATTTTTAGTAGACCATCACTCTATGTATAAATACAAGATTATTCTCAAAATGAGTAATATTTTAAATAATATACTGCTCTATAATAAATTATAGTTGTTTGGAAAATACAAGGATTCAAGCTTGGAGAATAGTTTCTACTGAAGGAATATATTGTTTTAACAATGAATTTTCTTTCTGGTCCACTAGGATAAACATTTAGTTGTTCAATAAAAACTTAAAAAAATTAATAACATATATCTAAAATTACAAAAAAAAAGGGGCCAAAAAAAGAAGCAAAAAAAAAATCAAAATTATTTCTACACTTCAAACCATACAAAGTAAACTGTGCATACTATTTTGAGAAGAAAAGTAAGTTTGACTTCATCTTAACTTTGAGTTACCAATTACATTTGAAATAGGTGAATATATAATTTCATATAAAAAAACTTGTGGTTTTCAAATTAAAAAATACATATCAAACTTAAGTCTAAATCTAATACTATTAAAACCTAAATGAATACATTTTATAAATAGATATATGTTAATATGTATACCAACCCCATTAACAAAGCAAAAGAACTGAGGTAGGTGGTAACAAAATAGTTGTGCCAGGTAACAAAATATTCCTTCTACATTATGTCCTCCCTAAAAACAAGCATTATTCAATTTGAATTTTGAATGGGCGCACATTTGGTAAGTGGTGGAAGTTCCATGATAATAGCCTCAAACATAGATGAAGTGATTTTACCATGGTAAGAAACAACTAGATGATTTAGGCTCCTTAATGAAATACATGAAAACTCAATTTTATCACCATAAGCAACAACTAGGTGATTCAAAGTTGTGAATAAAGTTTTCCTTAATGCACATGACAACTGAATTCAAATATGAGAGCTAGAAATAATAATATCAAATTCCTTCTTATTATTATGATGTCTGCATGTGATTGTGGTCATGAAAGAACAAAACAATCAAAAATGGTTTTAAGGTACAATAAAATCATTCTTGGGCTAAATTTTAAGAATTAATCATATAGAAGTGTATTTTAGCTTAAAGTAAACTCCTAGCATTCATATGTGCCCCTTGTGTCTATTGTCTAACAATGTAATCTAAGGTATTTACATATATTTGTGGCTAGAGATGCAAAAAAAAATGGAAATAAGAATTTCTTGATGTTATTTAAATGGCAATTATGTTTTCTTAAGACAACTAAATTGCATTGTTTCCTATTACATTATATGAAATGAGTTATAGATGTTATGTAAGAAGTTATAATGGGATAACCTACTAGAAATGCAATAAGTTGTAGTTGTCAATTACATTGAAAGTATTGTGAAGATTCCCTATAGATTATAGTAGTTGAGAAGTATAGCTTTTACATAATTTCCACATATGGAGAAATAAAATGTAGAGTGGGCTCCCAAAAGAGAGAATCAATGGCCTAGATGGGATAATTTTCAATCCATTTTTTATTATTAAAAAGAGTTTGGTAAAATGGTATAAATTCTTATGATCCCGTATGACAGTATTTTGAAGAGATTTCTTTTTATATGGATGTGATGTGAAATGCATTAAACCATGGGTAGAGACAATGTAAGTTGACCATTATTATTCTCATGATAACAATGAATCTACTCTATAATCGACATGGGTAGCATGAAAATATATTTTTTTGTATGTGTTAAGGACATGATATGTGGTACCAGTGAAAAGGAAAAATATTATAATTAGCATAATGCTCTAGCAAAAATTATTGTTGTTTGGAAAATACAAAGATGAAAGTTTGGAGACTAGTTTCTTCTAAAGAATGGATTCTTTTAACTATGAATTTTCATTCTCAACTTATAAGATACTTTTTTTAACCAACTTTAATTCATTAAATATTGTATCAAAAAACCAAATAAGCCTCGACAAAATATATCTAAAATTAGAAGAAAAAAGTAAAAAAATTCTTTAAAACCACATGAACTATTTTAACAAAAAATATATATTATATTTTTTTAGATCACAAAATGAGATATATTATCTCACTCATTAAAGAGGAAAACTAGTAATTCTCCATAAAATATGGTTTCAAAATATGTAAACCTTATAATCAAAAAAGTTGAATACATTAAGATGTCAATATATACTTTGATGTTACAAATGCATAAATTAGAAATACATGTATTAAAATGAACATATTTACATTGTAAATTTACATATTAAGTTTGACTTCATCTTTACTTCCAGTTGAAAATTACATTCAATTAGGGCAAAGTTTAACTGATTGATGAAATGACATTTTACATGGAGTTTGGGGATTCAATTTCGAGCAAGATTAATTTCTCTTAAAACCTCCAATTTTACATATTAAACAACTTAATCCAAAACTTTTAAAAATATTTGCTAAATTTAGTTAAAATTAACTAGAAACAAAACTTGAAAAAATCACTTTCCTTTATTAATTAAAAAACACATTAAATTAATTTAATATTGAAAATGAGTAAAATATAACTTTGAATTGAAAAAATTATTATTTTTAGTTGAAAAAAAATTCATGTGGAGAGAATTTCATGAAAGGCATATGAGGATTTTTTGTTATAGAGAATGTTGTAAACTGTGATCCGCTCTTAACGGTCGATCAATCGTTCTTTTAGGTATATGAGGCAGGTAATCTTTAAATGAATATTTTTTTGTTATAGAGAATGTGGTACACTGCGATCTGCTCTTAACGATTGATCAATCATTTTTGTTTAGATACATGAAGTAGAGAATCTTTAAATGAATATATATGAGTTCCTTTAAACAAATAGTTCAAAGTTTTTTTTGTTCACATTTTCTTTTTCTATCGCATGTATTTGCAATTATTATTTTTTTGTGTGTATGTTAATGTTTATATATATCAATATTTGGATTCGATTTTGTATGAGTGTGTATTTTTCCTTTAATTTTAATAATTATGATATGACATATTTTTTGTTTTTTTTATTGATGTGTTGTTGAACTTTATTGCATTTTAAAGACTTACTTAAAAATATGGAGGAAACAAAATAATTAATTTTAGTAATTATGATATGACATAAATGATATGTTGTTGAACTTTATTATATTTTAAAGAACTACTTAAAAATATGGAGGAAACAAAAAAATTAACACAGAGCCACAACCACATAAACATTGACATGCATCAGAGGAAACATTTCCAAAATGAAAATAAAAAAATTTCCTTGGCCTGCTTCTACTATCGGAGTTGCAGGCCTCACTGAAGAATACAATGGATAGGCATGATTTGTCATACCAAATGCAACCAAGCGAGTGTTAGGCTTAAGTTTGTTAATTATGATTATCCCACTAAAATTTAAATTTAAATTTCTTTACTCTATTTCTTATGATAAAAAAAAATATTAGTTGACTTAGTATTTGGATTTTATCTTTCAAACACAAAACACAACTTACTCTCTACACTGTTGTTTTGTTTTTGTTGTTTTATATAAAATATAATAGGAAAGCTTTTCTAGGTATTTAATTTGTTTTATTTTTGAGATTTAAAATTAAAATTATTTGATCTTTGATTTCACATTGGTCATTATTGTAAAAATCAATATAGGTTATTTATAATGATGTCAAATTAAAATTCTTGTAATTGGGTATGAATTTTATTTGTGACTATGGAAATTAATGGTGACTATATAATTGATTCATGTGATTTTAGTTAAACCATTAATATTAAATATTCTTCTCCTTTTCCTCTTTTCATGATTCAGTTTATAGTGATTTCTTTCGGGAGATAACAATTAATCAAATTAATTTATCAAGCAAATTAATCTTATTAAAATAAAACTAATAACATCAATAGTTAATGTGAAGGTTCTATAGGTTCTAAGTGTTTGAATCTAGCTCCAATAGCATATGTAATGATCTAAAATCAAAACATAGAAAATATTTACATATAAATCTGTAAGTACTATAAACAAAGAGGATGAAATTATATGTAATTAATTTTTCATTTTATGCTTTTCTTAGGAGGAGAAGAAATAGGTAGAGGCTTAGGAGTAAGTGGAGGAGGTTCGGGAGGGGAAAGAGGAGGGGGAGGAAGGGGTCTTAGGAGGTAGGAGAGTAGGCGGAGGGAGGAGGAGGTGGAATAGGTAGACAAGGAGGCAAAGGAGGGGGGGAGGAGGGGGAGTCGGTGGGAGAGGAGTTGGAAGAGGTTGAGGGGGACAAGGAGGAGGAGGAGGCAATGGAGAAGGGGGTGAATGGGAATGAGGAGCGAGTGAGGGAGGGGTATGAGTTGGTGGAGGAGGCGGGGAGAGATGAGAAAGTGGAGGTGGGGAAGTGGGGAGGAGGCAAAAGGTGGGGAGGCAAAGGTGGAGGCAGGGGAGGGTGAAGGAGGCAATAGAGGTGGAGACGGGGGAGAAGGGAGGTGGATGGAAGGGAGGAGTGGGTGAGGAAGGTGGAGGAGGAGGAGGAGGAGGCTCTAGAGGTGGGGCAAGAGGAGGCTAGAATAGGAAGGGGTGTGAGGACGAGGAGGAGAAGTAGGGGGGAGGGGAGGCGGCGGAGGAGGAGCGAGAGGATGAGGAGGGGGAATAGGCGGAAGGGGTGGGGGCAGAGGAGGATGGAGAGGAGGAGGTGGAGGTAGTGGGAGAGGAGGGGAAAGAAGTGGAGGTGAAGGAGGGTTAGGATGAGGTAGTGGCAAGGGAGGAGGTAGAGGGGGAAGAGAGGGAACGAGAGGGGGAGGAGAGGGAGGAAGAGGGGGGTCGAGGGGGATGAGTAGGCAGAGGAGGCGAAGGGAGATATGAAAGAGGAGTTGGGGTAGGGGAGACGAGGAAAAGTTAGAGTGGGGGGAGGAGGTGGTCGAGGCAATTGAGGGGTTTAGGGGAGGATGTGGAAGAGTGTGAAGATTGGGAGTGAGAGGAGGTAGGTGAGGAGGACATGGAGAATGTGGAAGCGGGAAAGGAGGATGAGGTGGAGGGGATTATGGAGGAGTGGGAAGAGATGGAGGGGGATGATGGAGGGGTGGTCATTCATGTCTATTGTCCTTCTTGGTTTTCTTTTCCTTACAGAAAAAGCTTTACATAGTTTCTTCTCTCTTTATTTCTATGTATAAGTGGATTATGAGTGGATCCCTAGTTTGAATAAGTTGGCACTCATGTGCTATCAGGATAAAGAGAATGATCTAGTGGAGAAAGAAGTGGACGTTGTAGAAGCAATGATGGTGTGTACAGAGAATTGTACGGTCCTCCTTCACTTCTATCTTCGTCAGAGAATCTATAAATTGGAATAAAGATAAAGGATTTACCTTATGATAGGTGGGATAGATAGGAAGAAAGGTATCATTAAGGGACTTAAATATGCTAAAATATTTATCTTTAGAGCTACTTATCCTATCAATAATAAGAGGAAAAGGATGACAATGAAATAATCTGAAACAATTATGTATCAATTTAGAGTTGTACAAAGAAGAAAATGGAGAGTCACACATATGTTTGGTAGGGTACTAAATTATCTTATTTAATGCTTGAAGTAGTAATGTGTAAGACAAGAAAGGTTGGGAGTTCTCATTCATTAGGAATTTAATAACCCTTGAAGGGGAAGGGGCATGACTACATGGACAGAAACTAGAGAGAATAGTGAGAGATAGTATAAGAGCTCTTATTAGGACAACCATTTCTCCAAAGTTAAGAAGATTTTAAATTCTCGAAGGTAACAAATATCCATATTTTGGACAAATGTGAAGAAACTAGCGAACTTGAGAATTAAATTATATCGTGGATGATATATAAAATAATTAAGTGAGTAACCCGGATGCGGGTGACTCACCTGAACTTTAAGTCGCGTGCCATGAAGCCACGCGCAGGCACATGGGGGTAGGTGGCAAAGAAAGAAATACGTATGGCTTCAATTGACGAGGTGACGGGTATTGAATGCTATTCAATACGAGTGCAGAGAACAGGTACGCAGGCTGAGGGAGGAAAAGAAATAAACCAAGGCAGGATGAAGCAGGGCTGAGAGAATTCAGATAGTGCTGAGGCGAACAGTCCGTTAGATGGTGGTGCTGTGTATGATAGGATTTGGCCTGAGAGTGCCGGAGGAGGGAATTCAGGTTGGTTCGCCCTGCCACAAAGGGTGAAGCCACCACAAGAGAAGAGTCCCTGGAGCAGCAGTTGGGGGTTGACGATAAATGCAAGGTTCCCCTCTCCGGCTTCGATAGAAACATTTCTATCTGAGACAGAGAACTGGGGGAGTCATGAGTGCATTATTGAGTTTTATCTGAAGGATTTGGGGTGAAATTGGGCAGTGGGGCGACTCAGAGCAGGCGTCTGCATATCCACCAACGAGAATTCGGGCAATTCTCAGCACACGGGTCTTCATTTGCTGTGGGGGAGTGTGACCAGTTCGCTGCCAATTCTGAAGATGCCGCCCCGATTCAGAGCGACTCCATGAAGGGGCCGACATGCAGGAAACAGGGGAGGGACGGGGGGCAGGGGCAGGTCGCCTCCACGAAGAGTTTCACCGTTATCAATGGCTTACCCCACCACCCAAGCCTCGGAGGATTCAGAAAACTCGCTCAACAACTCAGTACAAACAACGAAATTTCGCTTTAAGAGCAGGTTAGATAGACCAACAGTTACGGCTATGGTTACGGTGATTTTCTCAGAAGAAGAGGAAGAAAAAGCCAGTTCTGAGAATTCAGAGGGGGAACGCTCTCCTACCCCTCTGGAAGACTCGATGCAGGAGGAGGAAACTACTAGTGCGCAGTCAGCTTCCACGGACCAGCCTCACTCCCCCAGAATTAAGGCAGTCCAATGTCAACTGGAGGATCACAGCATTAGCCATCAGCAGGCAGGAATGGAGGAGAAAGATAAAGGAAAGGCAGAATCTCAGCACAGTGTAGTTCAGTCAGACCAAACGAAGAAGTGGCCGGACCATTTCTATCGTAATCGGTTGAAGCTCAAGCTCCCCCCAGGAGTAAAGCCCACAGATGTGCAAGATGGTCTCATGGTGGAATGGGTACCTGAATCGGACGAGGAGGAAGATACTGGAGGCAAAGCACCCGGATAAAGACCACATAGCAGTGGAAGCTACCAGGCAGGCCTCTGGTTTTTTGAGTTTAATGTCTGTTTTCTGTTTGTTCATCAATACTCCTCGCAGGGCGATATATCGTTTGCTGTCCAGGCTAGTAATTTTATGCTGTTTGTCAATTGTCCAGTTTAAGTATGACAGTTTAATGCATTTTTTATTGCAAGTTTTGTTTTTCTGCTCTGATTCACAAGTTGGACTATGCTGTAAGAGCAGTAAACAAGCTCAGTTTTGTAATGGTCTCTTGACAGAGAGAGATTCATGACTCTCTCAGAGGGTAACGCCTCTTTGTAAATATATTTTTTCCTTTTTAATATATTAGATCAGTCTTTACCCAGAAGAAGAAAAAAAAAAAAAAATGAGTAGAAATTAAAAAGAATGTGAGATATTTTTTAATAGCACTAACATATGGAGAAAAAAAATAAAGAATAATGCTGAAGCTCATTGAAATTTCACATGTTGTGAGACTCTATGAGATCGTATTGATGGTATTTGACATGTTGTGAGACTCTATGAGATCGTATTGATGCTAATTGTCAAAGCTAAGGGTGTGTAATTTTCATTATATTTCATATTTGAAATGATCAAAGGAAATTTACGAGGCATGGATGTAATCATATTACAATTTAGTAAATGAAAAATTGGATTCTTATTTTATTTCATTATATATGTTTATGCATGTTCGATTTTATTTGAATTTCATGGAAAAAAAATTATCACAATAAGAACTAAGGAATTTGTCTTTGTAACTATATACCAAAAATATGACCATTTTTAGTATAAAAGTTTCAATAGGTGGTAATATAGGAGTTAACTATAT
>APFE030824887.1:3429-18737 GCA_000404065.3 Pinus taeda | reverse complement strand
AGGGAAACGCCTTACAGCGTAATTAAGTTTATCTATTCAAGTTATTGTTAGTGTGATGGTAGATTTTAAGAATATTTTAGGATTTGCTAGATGAAACTATTAACTTTCTTTGTGTATTAAATTTCAATTTTTGATCCATTTATATATGAAAAGTAACTTTTTATTTAAAAAAATAGAGATAAAACTAAACGTGACTCACTAAATCAGCCAAAATACTCCCTCCTCTACAATCAAATTATTTATAAAATTAACTTATATTTCAAGGAAAAATTAATTAATATGACTTCTGAACAAAATAAAATTAAAAGTTAACAAAACAAAATTTTTAACCTAAAATAACATTAACATAAAAATATTAAATTTATTTATATCTTTGAAATATAATGCTTTTCTGATTCATAATAAATAAAATTAACTCTTAAATTAAAATAAATATTTAAAAACAAACTGTATATTAAAATAGTGTTATATAAAAATTTAACGCAATATTTTAAAATCTATCAATTTATTCAATTACCTTCCTACTATTGATCCCAAAATCCTATAATGTGTGTTCGCTACTTGTCCGTATGAGAAATTCTCGTTATGTTGTCCTCCCAGGTGCACTATATAAGACTGCAGGAAACAACACAAATTGAATCATATATTTGGTTAAAATCTTTATATATATAATTAAAAGGAAATTATGATCAAATATTATAAAATAAACTTATTAAAAAAGTCCGTATGACAAATTCTTAAAAAAAACTAATAGATCGTATAATTTTATCTCACTATTATATGTAATAGATCATATCATCTGAGGATGAAAACCTGTCTCACAATGTTGACATCTGAAAGGTACTGCAAGAAATAAAAGATAAATGTATCCAGAATTATTTTGGTTTATTTTTTGGGTTAAAATCAATGATATAATATATCATATCATCTGATGATGAAAACCTGTCTTACAATGTTGACATCTAAAAGATAATGAAAGGAATAAAAGGTGTAATGTATGCAGAATTTTTTTGGGGTTAAAATCAGTGATATAATTTATGGGTACATGATAAATTTCAGTGGTTTAAAATAGGTTTGTAAATGAATAACTACATATAACACAATTTGTCAGATACTCAAATTTTGATGACACTTACAATTCCAAAAAAACCAGTGGAAATCCAAAATAAACACAAATCAGTATTTACTGAACTTAAATCTTAATGCAATTCCTCTGAAATTCTAATAACTATAAACCTCCAGACTGCAGATATTGAATAACAATATTCTCCAAACAAATACAAAGCAACATTCATAAGGCGAGTTGTTGTTCTTGCCTGTGTAGCACCCAAGGCCGAAAATACGAATGGTGACAAAACAACAAGTACATCTGAAATCGTTCTCCTGGCCATGGTGGGTGCTACGCAGAATTATTTGAAAACGTTATGACTCTGCGCGTACCAGGACTCTGCAGCTGCTTCATATTAAAAAAAACGACTAGAATAGGTATCTGGTATTATATGGAAAGGGCTTGTATATATAAAAAAACATTGAAATGGTTTGACAGACCTGGTTGAATATGAAAGCTATAACCAAATTGGCATGCCCTCTCCAGTGACAGGAATATGGGAAGCACGATGGATATTTTGGCTTCTTTAATTCATATGATCAGGAAACTTGTTGGGAACTGCAATTCATCTGTAACTGCAACTCATGCCTAATAATTGTTTCATGACCCGGTGCCAAATGAAATGCCCAAACCGTTTGGGCAACCCCGATTCATGACCCGGTGCCAAATGAAACGCCCAAACCGTTTGGGCAACCCCTTTGAATCAACGGCTGAAATTGTTGCAATCGTCTAACACATAATCGTTTGGCTTATAAGATGACAGGTAGGCAAAGAGGGGAGTTGATTTCAGAGGGAAATGCCTTATGGCATAATAAATACAACTCATTCATTGGAATAATGAAACAAAGAGATTAATGACCAAGACTAGAAAAGAATTTATATATTTCAATTAAATTAACCTATTTTATTTTAAATTTTTATATAAATAACTATTCTAATATATTATTATTCTTCAATGATACATGAATTATGATTTATTTATTTATTAAGTTGCATGAATTTTGAAATAATTATAAGCTTAATTTTTGGTTTGAGAAATCGGAATCTAAATTCACAAGCATTCAAAGTATCAAAATCACCATACACTTGACATGAGCCACACCACCCCTTAACATAGGTTTTTGTCCACACTCATATCATAAAATGCCCTCAAAATACACCCCATCACCACCTCTTTTACACACCTTGAACCGTAACACACACACACACACACACCCACACACACCATTATTATATATATATATTAAAGTATTAATAATTAAGAAATAAATTAGAAATAAATATATCGTTGTATAGGAATAATTTTAAATATTTATTTATATTTAAATGACCTCATAACTTATAAAAAATTTTTGAAAATAAAACATGAAATAAACTCAGTTAATAAATAATAATAATAATGTTAGAAGAGTCATAGCTATGGAATGAACCTAATTGAAAATGCATGTTGTAAGACTATATAGTGTATTATTGTCCAAATAAATTTGTATTATTGCGTTCAGAGCACGCCTACTATGGGGCGCTTAGTATGGGGCAGATCTTATGTAAACATATATAAACATTTAACATTTTTAATCTAATGTTGGCCATATTTAAAAAGCAATCTAATTATTATTATGTATAAACACAATATAACTTTAAAATATAAACAAGATTATATACAAAGTGTTGGGGCAAAGTGATTTCCTGTCATCTAATTTGTCAACCCGGGGGTTTCGTAAACTTGTGAAGCATACGTGCATTGTATATGCTAGAAATTATCTTTCATTTTAGATCAATCTAACTACAAAATAATGGAAACCAGTTCATCTAATCTATAAAATCAAATAATGAAAACGAAATTCAACTAACCTTTGAAATAAAAAGCAACTAATGTATACTTAGTTACTCCAACATTCAATTAGGAAGTGTTACCTTCTTGAGATGATGTGTAAGCAACTATTTATACTTTAACTCCTAATGAAATAGAAAAGCAAGTAAAGCATACATAAAATAACTCAGTAATTGCATGTTTCAAATATTCAACCATTCAATCTTGAAATATGACTAAATCAATTTTTTAGAATGATCTTTAGGAATATCAATTAATGCAATTAAATGAGGATCTTAAAATAAAATATAAAAGCATGAAACTAAATAACTATGAGCCCTTGCCTCAAACTTAATCCAGTTAGAAAATACATAAATCTTCCACATTGAAATGTTTTTAGAAAAGCAAAGATTACACAGTCATTCTAAAACTAATACTAGGAAAGCGAATGAACTTTAATCTATAAAAGAAATTAAATCTCACAATCATTAGATGGCCATTCCAATGGTGTATGAGGATGGCAAGTGAAGAAGCTCCATATGCAAACAAACTAAATCTTCAAATCTCCAAGTGTAAGCTCCAAATTCTCTATTAAAAACATGAGCATTTCTCCAACTTTACACATGCCTTCCAAAGGAGAAGAATCTCCTATTTATACAAAAACATAAGAAGCTACCCTATTTAATGAAGATCCACTAAAATCTCATATAGTTACAACCAAATAGCTCATAATGAGACACATATCCCGTAAGTGTCTCATAGAGTTCTAATCCAAATAAGAAATGATGAGACACCTCATAGAGTTAAAATCCAAATAGGACACATATCCTTCTTTGACCTCTATCCAAATCTGCTTTGAAGGGAATTCGAATTTGAGCACTGGAGGCCACATAAGGGTGCCTTGGAAGCTTCCAAATAACCTACACATATCATGAAAATCAAGCCAAATATATAGATACATGAAACCATGTTAACTTCCTAGTTTTTAGTCATAAATTAAATCCTACGGCTGCAATACGATCTCTTTCAAGGATGATTCAAGGTTGTCCATCCTCTCATTCACAATAGCTTGAGCTCTAGTTTGTACCATGCACCAAGCCGATTTACTTGAAATTTTGGACTGCCCAAATTTTTTGGGACTAACAATTGAATGGTAACACCTTCCTCAGCTCGTTATCCTGAATCTTATGGGTTATGTCACCAATAAGTGACTTTTGGGGGTCTCAGACTCGTTTTGTTTTTGTTTTTTCTTTTTTTAACTCCTATCGAAGTTTACTCCTTGCTTTAGCCAAATCTAGGAAATGTCAATGCTACCAAAAGTCCTGTGAAAATCATGCCTGGGTATAGGAACCCACACAACTACTTAAATCTGGATGGAGGATCTCAAGGATCTCAGAGATCTGAATGGCTGATCTGAACAAATTGTTGCTGCAGATCTGATGGATCTAATAGATCTGAATGGGTATTCTGATAGATATGAATAGTGGAACTTATTGCTGCTGTTGCGACACAACCCCACTTGCGAGATCTGATCTGGCAGAGATTATGCATGATCCAGAGATAGAGAAGAGAACTATGGTCTCTAGGAGTGTTAGGTGCTGCAGATCACAATATACATAAGGGTCTGACAATAGTACTTGGCCTAATTTTTCAGGGCACTAACCAAGGAGGATCAACCATACCCTTAGCCAGACAACTCGACTACCCTATCATATAGGCAAGTAATCTCTCTGAGTGCTATTCTCGGTGTACAGTAGCAACAAGATGGTAGACGGTTTATTTATTGCCAGGTTTCAAGGGATCTAGGGGGCTTTCGATATACCCAGAGGGTACTTAGAAGACAGTCCGTGCACAGTTCTGTCTAATGCGCTACTACTCGAAGGGGTACCCATCGGGTTTACAAGGGAGTCCAACAAGAGTGACCACCTCTTGTATTTCCTACGTGCATGCCTCCCCAAATCCATAGGTTTATGCGCTCAACGATAGATCTCGTGGTTTAAAGACGTTGGAACACGTCTCTAACCAAAAAAAAAATTGCTAAAAAATGGAGATCCCACCGGCCCTGGAAAGTGCTCTGATACCACCTGTTATGCTCTTAACCTGCAAGATGATACCAAAATACCAAATATGCGAAGAAATATACCCAGAACATAGAACAATGAGAAATAACAACAAGTATTTTATTATTCAGAAATCAATGTTCACTTGCCTCTTCGAGGGGGCAACCTCTAATAGAGCAGAGCTCAATTACAGAATAAGACACCCTGCTCCTCGAGGGGAGTCTCTATCCTTTATATAGGATTCATACATGCAATACCATGGGGCAATACCATGGCTCGTATTAATACCATCTATCTAATACCATGGCCCATTTGCAGCTAACTGTGGTCCCTTCATTAAATGCGAGTTAACCACTTACAATTATTAATATGGACTTTATTGACTCTTTACTTAACTATAACTATGACTCGATCCTATTACATAAATAAGGGGCTTAGGGTGGGACCCTAACACATTGTGATCAGACACTTAGAATGACTCGATGACAGGACACCACAAACCAACAAGACAAACATATGCTCAGTGAGATTTTCTTAAGGTTAAGAGTGACAAGTGTGTCACTTGAGAAGGACCTTTGAATGACTATGACAACCCTTGCGCGGCAGTGCTTACAAATTTATGTGTGAGTATGACTGATGTTCATAGAGTGAAGACAACTCATGCACATAAAGACGAACCTTCAAAAAAACCAAAATAATATCACAATCATGACAAAGCAATATGTATGTCGAAAGACGACCGTTGATCCCACAAGAGATAGGGAGCAAGACACATAGAGGAAACACATGGAATGAATTTCAGTTCTTCTAACCATGCATGTCATTGAAGATAGAATGATATTAGTACTTCAAGCTACACTAAGAGATGTAATTCAAAAGATGAGATCTTCCTACCATACTTACCCTCCAGAGGGTTATGAATTTGATAGAGTTTTCATGTGTTCCTGATATTCTATCATAACCTGGGTTCCTTGGTGCTTCTCCCCAACTCCTTCAGAGTCATCTACCATGTCATCCTTCCTTGTGGTCAATGAGAGATAAATCTGCGCAATTTCAGCGGGCAGTCACTGTTATTAGGATGAAGCCTTGGGAAGCACATCTACATAGTTTCTGGATGCAGGGAAAACTGAACAGCTAGGACAACATTGAGCAGTTTTGAGATGCAAGACACTGCTATGAAATGGGATCATGGGAGGACACCTCTGTGAAATTTCTGAATGCAAGACAGACTGGGCAGCTGAGGGACAACAATGCGTAGATTTCGGAGACAATGTGTTCTGGTTGAGGGAAGGACACTCGAGGAAACCATTGCGTAGTTTTGGATGCCAAGGGAGGTTGCGCTTCCTACACATTGTGCAGTTTCAATAGGCAAGGGAAAAATATTGAAGGTTGTAGAAGCAATGTGTGTAGTTCCAAAAAGCTGGATGAAGCTAGGTTATTCGGGAAAATGGTTAAGTGTGAAATCAGTGAAATTGATGTAAACAATGATAGGACTTGACTATGATCACACACTTTAACACTTAGTGTTACGACATAGACCATCTAGAACATATAAAACATACTCTTCTTGTCGCAATAACCTTCGTGACAAGAGTGCGTGAAGTGAGTGTGAAACATGTCTATGTGATGAGAACGACCCATACACATAAAGGTTTCCCCTTGAAGCAGAAAAAACATCCCTTTGCATGAAAAATGACAATCTTGATGCCCAAAGATGACACATTCCACATAAATATGAGAACATGAACAATTCTTAAGATCGAGGAGGGGGTTTGGGATCATCAACTTACCAATAAGTGACCAAGGAACAATCAATCACAAGATCCATGGTACGGTCTAAAATTTTCATGTGAGCCAAAAGTTTGGAGGGTGGTTGTAGTTGCTACGACATTGGCGACACACTGGTAGAACTCCAACTCTCTATATGGACCTTGTCTCCTGAAAGCGAGTCTAACTCTACCAGAAGTATTGTTCGATTCTATGATCGTCATGGCTTCCTCACTATCTTGAGTGAAACATGTAGTCCCTACCATTCTCTTGATTGGTCGGTACGCATACGAAGCCAAGTCAATTGGGTTGTTTCAATTGGGGATGAGGGGTATATTGATGTAGAAGTAATATAATTGTTAGAGTTTTAATTTCATCTCTAGTGTTGCTCCGCTACCAACAGGCTTGGGTAGTACCTCGACAAAGTCACGTAGGAACACAAGCATCGCTCCACTACCACTGATCTTGGTGAGTACCCTGGAAAGGTTACTTGCATCTCCTCTCTGCGCAAGAAGCCTTTCTCTTCTTTCACCTTTTTTTTCATTTTTCAAAGAACTGTGCATAGGAACTTATTTATTTTTCATGAGGCGAAAGAGGGATCTTGACTTATTGGGAGAAGAAGAGGTTGTCCCTTTAGAGAAGTATGTTATATATACCTCTAACATACTTGTTAAGGTTTTTCAATCACCTTACCCTACTTGACTGAGCTAACAAGGGTTAACTCAAAAATTGATTAGAGTAGGTGGTACTAGTTAACAGTGTAAGCATTATGTTTTCACCAAAACTCACTCTAAATAGAATGTATTTTCCATCAGGGTAACATCGACTAAAGATAACAAGCTCTTCATAAAGAGAGAGGACAATAGGTAAACAAATGTTGATAGTTGTACAAGTCCTCTTATATTTTCCACTTGTCTCAAGAGGCAAACATGATTTCATGTGAAGCTAACCTACGGGTGCAAACAAGAAAACAAACAAGAAATAAAAGGGTAGAAGTAAAGAAAAATAAAAACAAGAACGCAAAGCAAAACATGCAAGAAAAACAAATGAAACAAGAAAGAAAAGAAAATCAAGAAAGAAAACAGTACTCCTACTCCTATGCTAAATAGTGCATGGGCCTACTCACGTGAAATGATACTTCCAATGCAACCATCAAAGCATTGGTTGGCCCATGTTTGTGAAGGCACGGTAGAATCGAAAGACAAGCATGTGAACCAGCAAATGAAAAAGATAAGATAGTACTGGCAAGCATGCTTGAATTTTAAAAGTGTGCATAGAAAAGATAAGAGTAAATATGCAAGACAAACATTTTGTGGATGTACCATGGTGTTACAACCCACTATGTGCAGACGATGACTGCATACACTCCTTTTACTGTGACAAACGAGAAAACATAAAAAAGGAAGACAAATTATGTTTCAAAAAATTTCTCTTTGTGTAAAACTCCTCTAGTTTATGGGTGATACGATCATGTGATGTTGGTGGAGGGAGTGAAATTTGTGAATTAGACTAATCTTTAATGCAAACAAGAGAGTGATTACGAGCCTTAGGTGTTTAAACATATTTCTGATCAGAAGTGGAAATAACCTTAGGACATCGAGGGCTTGACATAACCATCAACGTGGGCGAAATTTCCTCGATAGCTTGAGGGGTTTCCACTTCATAAACGAGTAGATCATCAAAGACCATTGGCTTAGAAATATCAACACAGGGTGAATCATCCTCATGATCAAATGAAGGAATAAAGAGATCATGACAACCATGATCATAAAATTTGATATGTTCATTGGAATTCTCATGATCTGACGAATCATGCAAAGAGGTTGATGAGAAACAAGGGTTTTCACCCTCTATGTTTCCAGAAATGACTGATGAAATATTGAATGGATTTTCAAAGAAAGATGCATCTTCTCCTCAATGCAATGAGAAACTGACATCCAGTGTGTCTTGTGAATAATTGGAAGTAGCAACATCTAGTGACTAGTTTTCACAAGGAAATCAAAAGTGGAAGAATCATAAGAGATGCTAGGATAGTATGGATGAGGTGCGAATGGAAGGATGTCATCCTTCATTGTTATTTCTTCTTCAAATTCCCTCACACAATCATCATAAATGACAATGCAGGTTGGCTACACAACATCAACTTCATCGATAACTTGATCCTAGTGAACACAAGATGTGGAGTCTAGAATGGAAGAAAACAACACAATACAATCTAAATAATCAATGGAACTAGAAGACAAAGGCTTAGAGAACGATTTCACATGACAACCATTAGGCTAGCTAATCAAATCTGCATAGATATCCAGAGCAGGTGGGGTGGGAGGATGTGAATGTTTAACATATTTTCATGCACCTTCTCCCACGTCACACTACAAAGCTAGAGTTGTTTTATGAGAAGAAGAAAGAGGGTCATTTGTGACTTCAACCTTGTATGTGATTTTGCAGCTCTAACACTGAGGTATGCTGGGAGGGGTTTCAATGATTCTAAGATATGTGGATTCTCAGATATGTGAAGAAGATACTGAAATATTTCATCAAGAAACTTCCAATCAATTTTATGTTCAATAATTTGAAATGAAAGATTATGAAAGCATTTGTGAAATTGCTCAATGGATTCATCTAGTGCTTTTCGTAATTCCTGAATTTTTTTTCTGAGTGCTTCACGATCATACTGGTAGAAAGAATTGTCAACTCTTCGACCAACTAATCAAAAGAGTGAATAGAGGCATCACGCAATGTGACACACCACATCATTGGGTGCCCACAAAGCATAAACATGAATAGCGAGCAGGCAATGTAATCCTCATGGATTTCATTCCTTTCATAGAAGCATGTGAAGGTAGCTCTATGTCTAAGCAAGGATTCTCCACCTTCACTATCATACGTGTTACGTGAAAAGTCATTCCAAAGATCCTCCAATACTTCAAAATAATTTCCATAAGACAAACATATCGGAGGATTGACTGTAGCATATATCATTACAGAAGTGTAAAGATTCGAAAGAGACTTTGAGGACTTAGCTTGTCATCCTCCCTCCTTCTAGCAGCAAAAATGTTAACTGTGTTGGACCTGCCAACATGTCCTGGGATTACCACAGTAAGAAGTCCCAAATAGACCTCAGACCGTTTGGAGTAGGAGTCCTAGAAGTGGGTAGTAAAGATATGCCTTGACAGGGAAAGCACACAGAGATAAGTGTGATATCTTTGTCCAAAGAAAGTGTGTGACCTTGCAGCGAGTCAAGTGAGATACATGGGGGTTCTAACACATGAATGGGGAAGAAAGTGTATCCCTTACAAGCCTATAATAGTACATAGCCTGAAAGGAACACACGAGCAGAAATACATCACGTGTTGGAAGCGGAATAGTCCACAGTCTAGGATGATGGGTTAAACCAACAACACGATTGCAACAAGATTCATACAATCATATACAAAGTACTTCATACATGAATGGGTAAGTTAAATAACATACATTGCTAAAGAAACTAGAATATTCCAAATACAATAACACCATATGCATGAAAACGTGTTGTCTCTATTATAATATTCTATATTACTATTATAATATTATTATATATATATATATTATATATATATTATAATATATATAAAGTGAAAGTTCCATCCATACATACAACCATGAGAGCCACTAGCCCCAATAGTGGAACATTACAGTCAAAACCGCCTACTTCTCCAAAGAGATGTACTCGATCTACACTGTGGAGAAGCCAAGGCTCGTCACAATACTCTCCAAGCCCTTTCTAAGCAATTCCTAGCAAACGCTTGGCTCCCAAAATCCTCTTCTATGTGTTATAAGGTTCTATATATAGCAAAGGGTGGGGGTACCCTTGACATTCCCTTTTGTGACTCTTGGACTACCCTCATGACTCCTCATCTTCATTACATATAACTCTCTACATTACATATGACTATTTGTATTCCAACAATGACACTTGGAATTTCACTTTACATTACATTTGATTACAACATCTACGACTTATAGTAGTGAGGTCGCCAAGACAACTCATGACAAAACTCGACATGACACTGCTGACATGTACTCGCTGACTATGGTGTCCATGTCAAGCTACTATGATGTTGAGTGATAGATGTGTTCTTGGACATGCTTTGTCTTCACCTCTGCATAGCTTGGTGTTGCGGGGTCTCCAATGGTCTTGGTCTTTGCAAGATGGTTTTGTGCATGTACTCCTTTTGCTTGCTGGTCGATTTGCTTTGTACATTTGTCCATTTGTAAGGAAGTCTTCTAGCATGTTCTCCTTATTCATCTTGTTCGTCATCTCACCATGTTCAATCGAAGTACCTATTCTTGTAATTCACTCATAACAGGACGACATCAAATCTGAAAATCTTCTAGTCTAACATGATGCATTGTTTTCCCTGTCTAGAGCTAGGTGACTGAGAGGGAGGACAAGACAATAAAACTGCATGAAGCACAACTTAGGCCTCGATGAAGGGATCTGAAGTATTGTCAAGAAAAATTGCGTAGAGGTCACTGGGAGGAAAAATTGCGCAATCAGGGATAATAGTGGCATCTACAAGGTGGAACCTAGCTGGGCAGAACTACGCAATTCCTAGGAGGAAGACAAGGCACGGTGTCTGGGGGAGATGCTGGACAGTTCTACATAATTTTCAGGATGAGGACTAAGTGGGTCACTCGAGGTCCAACCAGGTATCTACACAATTTTTGAGAGGGAGACTGAGCGAAGGAAATAAAGAGAACTTGCAGGAAATTCCACACAATTTTCAAGAGCAAGTCATGATTGGGCTGCGGGGAGTTGCTGGTCATAACTACGCATTTCTAAGAGACAGTTTGAGGTAGGTAGCACTACGCAGTTTCTGGAAACAGTGCAAAGCGGGCCAATAAAAGGTGTACCAGTTAGAACTGCATAATTCTCAAGAGCAGAGAAGAGCAAGTTAGCATGAGGCCTAACACAACATGACTGCGCAGTTTCTGTAGTCAATGTAGTGTAGGCAGTTGGTCATGTGAGAGTAGTGCAAGCCTGGGTCATAGTGTAGTGCATATTTCCAGTAGACAAGAGGGTGCTTGACAAGTGATCTTACAGGAAGCGCAGATTTGATCGATCTTGGAGACACTTTCTGTGCAATTCTGGGAGACAGACAACCTACTCACTTCCAAGATTGTGCATTTTTGCTTTGTCAGAGGACAACATCAAGCGCTACGTAGTTCTGGGCAACAGAGTAGGGTCACTGAGAGCTAAGACTGTGCAATGCAGCTGAGTCAGGGTCTAGTTTAAGGGGTTTGTCTAGTTGACATATTTTCAAGAAAAATGACTAAGTGAGAGAGAAAGTGAACTTGTGTAGACATGACATCATGATCAAACACTTAGCATGACTCGAGGATAGGAGACCACAAGCCATTAAGACAAACATGTGCTCAGTGAAACTGTCTTAAGGTTAAGAGCAACAAGTGTGTCACTTGAGATAGACCTTTGAATGACCGTGACTATACTTGCGTGACAGTGCTTACAAATTTGTGTGTGAATACGATCAATGTTCTCAGAGTGAAGAAAATCAAGCACACAAATATGAACCTTCAAAAATGCCAGAACAAGATCACAAGCATGAGAAAGTAATCTATATGCCAAAATATGATCGTTGGTCCAACAAGTGATAAGGAATAAGACACATAGAGGAAACACATGGAATGAATTTCAGTGCTTGCAACGAGGCATTTCATTGAATACAGAGTGATATCAATACTTCAAGCTACACTAAGAGATGTATTTAAAAATATGAGCTTTTCTTACCATACTTACCCTCGAGAGGGTTATGCATTCAATGGAGTTTTCATGTGGTCTTGATCTTCTATAATAACCTAGGTTCCTTGGTGCTTCTCCTCAACTCCTTGAGAATCATCTAGAATTTCGTACTTCCTTGTGGTCACTGAGAGATAGATCTATGCAGTTTCATTAGGCAGTGACTACTGCCGAGATGAGGCCTTGGGAGGCACATTTGCATAGTTTCTAGATGCAAGGTAGACCGAACATTTAGGACAACACTGCACAGTTTTAAGATGCAAGATAGTACTACAGGATGGGGTCCTGGGAGGACACCTCTGTGCAGTGTCTGAATGCAAGAAAAATTGGGCAACTGAGTGACAACACTGCACAAATTTTAGAGATAGTGGGTTCTGGCCCACGAAATGGTACTGGAGGAAATCACTGTGCATTTTTAGATAGCAGGGGAGGTTGGGGTTCCTACGAATTGCACAGTTTCAGTAGGAAAGGGAAACATCTTGAGGGTTGTAGAAGCAAATTGTGTAGTTCCAGGAAGCTACATGAGGCTAGGTTGCTCAGGAAACTGGATAAGTGTGAGATCAGTGAAGCGAATGTAAACAGTGATAGAACTTGACTATGATCACACACTTGAACACTTAGTGATACAGCATAGACCATCTAAAACATATAAAAAATACTCTGCTTGATGCAACAATCTTCATGACAAGAGTGCATTAAGTGACTATGAAACATGTCTATGTGATGAGAATGACCCATATGCACAAATATTTATCCTTGAAGCTGAACAAACTTCCCTTTGCATGATGAATGATAATCTCGATGCCTAAAGATGACACATTCTGCATAAAGATGAGAATGTGAACAATTCTTAAGATCATGGAGGGGGCTTGAAATCATTAGCTTACTAATAAGTGACCAAGGAATGATCGATCACAGGATCCACAATAGGCTCCAAAATCTATGTACGATCCAATATTTGTAGGGTGGTTGTAGTCGCTACAACACTTTCTTAATTATGTATGAGCATTTTCATGTCAAATACATTAAAATATGGTTTTGAAAAACATATTCTCTATTAAATTAGAACCTATCTACAAATTTGGAGAGGAATAGGTTACCCCAAAAGAATCTATAGTAGAATAAGATTCTATAGAAGTCATTCTCATAGAAAAAATGAGTTTTATCATTTTTTAGTGGTAAGGAAGTTTGATAACAACAATGACATAAGGAAGCCCTATTACTCTTATGTAAGAATCATTAATAGGAAGTCCTTTAGATGCTACACAACAACCAGAAGCATGAAATGACATCACCATATCATAAGACTTAAACAATTATGATTTGTTGTTGTTAATATTATTATATCACTATTGCTACTATTCTAGTTTTCATATGCATAGAATGTCTTTTTATATATTGAGATTTATGCGTCACATGGTCACAATTTTTTTTGAATAAAAGGAATGAAATAGGAAAAGTATGCTTGCACAACTTCATAAATAACTTATTTTATGGAAAATTGATAATTGAAGCATGATGCTACTCAACGGCACTCTTGTTACAGTTCCTTGTACAAGTTCATTACAATTCCATCAACTTTTATGCAAGATGACTAGAACTGTTTCAGGATGTTAACACTATAGTTCTAATGATGCTTTATGACAATGAATTTCAAGCATTTGAGCAAAATAAATCTTTAACAATGGAGAAGTATATGCAGTGGAAATAGAGAAGTGCCCCTATAGTTTGGTCGATGCATAGGTACTAGGTTGCATGAGGACATGAACCATTTTTGGCTAGTGTGAGATAAGTGACCCTAGAAATAGAATAATTTTATACAAAAATTTCCCTACTTTTAACTTCTCTCTTCTTACATATACCTCGTATTAATCCATTACTATGTGATATTTAGACTTAATATGTTTTCATTATATTTCTTTATGTTTTACATTAATTATGATTAAACATTAGAAAATGAGCATATTTTCATTTATCTTTGAGTTAATCTATAAAGGCAATGTGCCATACAAGTTGTTGTGTGGGTTGTGATATTTCTATAGAATGTATTTTGGTCACGGTTTCTACAAAATGTTGCAACGTGACTAGTGCAACACACTGCAACATGTTTACTACAGCACAACTATTGTGACATGGTGCAACATGACTATTATAACATGCTTATTAGAATGCAAATGTTGCAACATGACTACTACAACACATTGCAACATGAGTATTTCAGCACATTGTTGCAACATGACTATTGCAACATAGTTGTTGCAACATGCTACTACAACATGGCTCCTACAACACGATGTTAAAACATAGTTGTTGCAGCACAACTTCTACATCATAGAAGTTGTAACACCCATGCAGAAGTTGTCACACTAGAACAATGAACCAACACAAGAGACTTGAGCCACTGGAACCATGACACATGTTGTTACATATTTTTCATTACTCTATGTAACAATTATGTGTCCATCCAGCAAAAATGTTAATCCATGGAAATGAGTGGTATGGAAATAATTTTGCAAATACAAGGAAAAATATTACTTTGAGTGATCGACAACAAATATTGGAATTATTGGGTAAAATTTTTGAGAATTATTTATTAATAACTAATTTTCAGAAAAAGATTTCAGACTTATTCATTAATTGTTAATTGTTAATAAGAATTATGGAAATTATTTGTTATGTAGGAAATTGTTGTAACTACTATGAATTTATTGAATCCATAGATCCACAAATGGTTTTATTTATATAATTGTTATTTCTAGTTTT